>JABWIB010004646.1:10524-24536 GCA_016617825.1 Platyplectrum ornatum
TGTCATGGGAATACACTGGAATATATTTTGCTATTCTGACCAATAACACACTCAATAACAGGTGTTGATATTTTGAACGCTGCAATCAACTTCATGCTAACACTGATTAAATGTTCACTGCTAGCACCACACCACCACCTCAGTCTCTAGGCTAGAAACACTTTTCAGAAATGTCTGCTTACATTTAGGGTTACCACATTTCATTGCAGGATTCCCAGACACATGAGAATACCACCCTCCATATATCCTGGATGTGGTAATCCTATTTACATTCCCCATTACACNAAATATTATGATCATACCAGATCATGCTGGCAGAGAGAACGGCTGACCCAGGCTTTTGTTTGGATTATTATGGTAAAAGGAAAAAGAAAGAAAATCGTTAATGTGAACAGATGTTGGATGGGTAAGTGACCAGGCAGAAAACTGACTTCAAGAAACCGGGTTATTTTCAGGGTGGCAATGTGAACAGGGTAAAGTTTTCAGTACAGAACTGGTCCCCATTGTAGGAGAGTGGTAAAGATGAATATTGAATATGTTTTGCAAAGCAATAAACAACAAGACCAGAAAAGAGAAATAGCAATGATCTCCTCCGTTTCCTTGCCGATTGCTGATCAGAAGTCTTTTGACGACTTTCATTTTAAAATGTTTCGAATTGGTTTCTGGGGGAATAGTTTTGCATAGTATTATTACATGAGAACAGTGTGCTATGTATTGGTATAAATGATACACAAGATACGTCTTACATGGTCTATGCTTACACATGTGAAAATGACCTTGGAGATGGCTATACAGGAGAAGATCATTACATCACAGTAGAAATTATTCCTGCACATTTGAAACCAAAAGTGATTTAAAGTGGCTTTGAATTATTTTATATGAAATTATATAAATAATATAAGTAACTAAACTACAGGGATAGACACCATGGACCAGATCTCAGGAGANGATATAGAGGGAAGGACTGACTGATCTAGGTAACAAAGAGACAGCAGTATTGTCTGCTTATCCTACCACTGACAGCTGAACGCATCAGCAGCTGGTGATACCTATGTCTGTGTGTATAAATATTGACTGCTTACTGTGACATGCAGTTGGTATCGCTGGCTGCATCGCTCACTTAAAGTGTGGAAACAGGTGAGGGAATAGGAGAGAGGGGCTAGGAAAATAAGAATATGATGAGTATGGAGGTAACAGTTGGGAGACAGGGATAAAGAGAGACGGGGGGGGGGGGTTAGAGAATATATAGAAGGGATAGGGAGCTGCAGAGGGGTTCCCTTTGTCTTTCAATTATTCCCTCTTTTTCAGGCAGGGGTGGGATGTAGTAAGTTTTTGTGTTCTGTACATGCACACACACCCTGATTCTGCTCTTTCCAGGCTTCTGACTATGAGGTGGAATAACAATTGCATGTGTACTCTATAGACATATAACATGAAGGGCTTGGGATGTCTGTCAATGAAAGGAGAGTGGTTTCTGGTGATGATCAGTGTGATCATACAGATGTATTGGTACAGCAAGTGTCCTATATCTGGATCTTTGCATTTAGCCCTATTTTATTATTATATCTATACCAGAGTTGCCGACTCCCCCCGATATTACGGGAGACTCATGGATTTCAAGCAATTCTCTTGGTGTCCTGGCAGAGTTGGCAGATTTTCTGGGACCCAGGCTGTAATGTAAATCACTGCCTCAGCCCCGATAGTTACTATGAATGGATGGGACTTGATTACATCACACCAGTCCATTCATAGCAAATGTATGGGGCTTACCATTAAGGAAATGGGAACTTAATATTCCCATGCTGCAAAAAGTCTGCAACTGTGATCTATGCAAAAAGCTATTCTCTCATGTGGGCTGGGATCCTCTAAAAAATAACGAGCCCCATATGTGTTTTATTTTTTCTTTACACTGGATGTTATTATGATCATATGGTATTTGTTTTGTGTTTGATTTCATTGTCTTCCAAAGAAAACTAGTATGTTTCTGAAACATCATCATTACTAGAAAACAGCACTTTGTATTAGGATTATATTAAAATAATTGATTAGTAAATTGGAATCAATTCATGCCTGGTAGTGTCCATGCCTAGACAATATTTAGCTTTTGATCCTTAAAACATTCAGGTAACACAATCATTATAGGTGTTTTGGAAACAATAACTGGAGTGTCTGATGGAGGGGACAGAATGTCCTGCAGTCTCCTGACAGGTTGTGGCCCCTGATGGCAGCTCCTGGAGAATCAATCACAGGCTCTAACAGGCAGATGGCTCTTTTACATACACGTACACACACGTCCCCTCTGCAGAAAAGGTCCTATATTGTTATATTCATATTGTCAGTTAAGCATTACAAACATTTATATTGTAGTGAACCAAACTGCTCAAGGGACCTTATATGCTCTGATGGACTGTAAGAGTCCTTATGGATCCAGAGCCACACGTCTGNTCATTTATCCCCCGTTTTACATACATTATTTAATTCTTAAAGCCTTGAGCCTGGGCCAGGCTTTCCCAAGAGGGAAGGAATCAAAATGTCCAAAACCTAATATTATTACTTTACATATTTTGGGTATTGCCTCAATCTTAGACCATTCTGTAAATGTAAATGGTGATCTCTGCCATAAGAGCACTCATCCCAATACCTTGGAATACAAACCTAGACCCAGGAAAAGAACTCCAATTTGTACTTAAGTCCAGACAACTGTCACGCAGCACTCAATCTAATTGCCTCTCCCTTCAAGAGTTCCACCACCTTTGCATGAAGTCCCCTGGTACATTATGGTATCAAAATTTCTATTTTGTCTGTCTGGGTGTATTTTACAGTTTATCCAAAATGGACAATTTATATAAAATAAACTCCCCATAAACCGTCTNGGAGATTTAGTTTTCTAAATGAAAACAAGCAGTAACATAAATGTGATTTGAGATGTGACTTNATATACCTCTATAGATTATTGACCCTGTGAGTGAAATATCCAGAATCATAAATTGTATTGCAGGTTTAGCACAAAAGAAGATTGGCATAAAATGTATGAATTTAACTTCTTCTGTGGGAAGTAGGAATAAAGAATGGTTCCTGATAAACATGTTCATCTATTGTAAACATGTAAAGTTTCTACCTTAGTCTGTTTATATATGCTCTTAAACATGGGAGGCTCCCCACCAGCATAAATGACCCCAAGACACCCATGGCCTTGTCACCAGTACATAGGTCACCTTCATTTGGTTCTAACAAACACATATGGGGAACACCCCAGAACACCTGCCAGTGTAGAGATTTCCTAGATCCAAAAATGGGGCACTTTACTGTTTAGCACACTTGCATTTTTTGCGTAATATATCCTATACACTGATCGGCTCCTTTGTATTTCTTGTAACAAATATTACAAGTGGCTTCAAGCTTAAGACATTCCTTTGCATGCGTTAAGCTTCATGCTACCCCACTTGCTTGTGCCAAAATATAGAATTAAATAATCCCCCCACACNCATTGAATTAATTAAAATCAGTTTTTGAATTAACGTTATCAAACTTTTTTTTGTAATTATAGGTCAGACATCATTTGCTATAATTCATTAATTCTGGTTTACAAACTTATTTTATTATCATTCACTTTTACATTATTTTTTAACTACTACTTAAATAATGTGGGACATTCAAAAGCAAGAAATCTATGCATACTTTGCTGTTAGCCGGTCTTTGTGGCTAACTGGATATTCTGCATATTGGAGTCTGAAAGGTTATTGGCTCTAACAGACAAGAGATCAGACTTCAGTGCTGTATATATATCCCAGAAGGAAATAGCTGGACTTAACCCCTTTAAGACGCAGCCTATTTGGTCCCTAATGACCAAGCCCTATTTTACACATCTGACATGTGTCACTTTATGTGGTAAAAAATTTTTAATGCTTTAACTTATCCAACTGATTCTGAGATTGTTTTTTCGCGACACATTGTGCTTTAAGTTAGTGGTAAATTTTGGTTGATACAGTCAGGATTTTTGTTCGTGAAAAATCCGCAAATGTCATGAAAAATGCGAAAATTTCGCCATTTTCAAAATGTTACAATTTTTCCTTGTAACACAGATAGTCATACCACACAAAATAGTTAATAAATAATAATTTCAATACGTCTGCTTTCTGTTGCCATCATTTTTTAATCCACCTTTAAATTTTTTAGGGCGGTAGGGGGCTCAAACTTTGTAGCAATTTTTTACAGTTTTAAGAAAATTTTAAAGTTTCAAAAATTTAGGGGCCAGGTAACATTGGATGTGACTCTGAGGGGCCCACGTGATAGATACCCCCATAAATGACCACATTTAGAAAACAGCACTCTGGAAGTTGATTAACCCTTTAGGTGCTGAACAAGAATTAAAGGAAAGTGAGGGTAAATTTTAAAAATTTCCTATTTTTTAGCAAATTTTCCATGTTAATCCATTTTATTCTGGACCGATGTTAACCAGGTCAGATGTTACCCATGAGACAAAACTTAAAATGTAATCCCCCGATTCTGCAGATTTTAGAAACATCCCATATATGGTTGTAAAACACTATTTGGGGTCACCGCAGGGGTCAGAAGTGAGAGAGTGCCATTTAACTTTTTTAGCACAAATTCAACTGGAATGGTTTTAGTGCGCCATGTTGCATT
Source organism: Platyplectrum ornatum (assembly GCA_016617825.1). Lineage (NCBI taxonomy): Eukaryota > Metazoa > Chordata > Amphibia > Anura > Limnodynastidae > Platyplectrum > Platyplectrum ornatum. The sequence goes on from JABWIB010004646.1 coordinate 15,169, forward strand.
TGCAGTGCCCCCGGTTGTATCAGTAGAGTAAAATCCCCCCAACAATTGATACAATATTATAAATTACACCCCTCAAGGAAATCATATACGGGTATAGTGTGCAGGGTATAGGGGGGGGGGGCAATATTTTTGGTCCCCCCCAGCAGCAGTAAAGATGGCAGCTGTCAGTGACAGCTGCCATCACTATCCTGTCCCCCCGCAATACCGCGGGGAGACAGTTCAACAAGTGCCGTACATGTACGGTGCTCGTCCCTACAGACCTACCGACTGCGCCATATATATACGGCGCAGGGTCGGAAGGGGTTAAAGTAGTAAATGACATTCTTGAAGTTGCAATGGCTTCATAAAATGGTGGACTAATGAAAATGGCTCAATAATTGATCAGAAAAGGGAAATTTTATATATATATAAATAAAATTAGTGGACATCATTCCTAAGGAAAATTACTCACAAGAATCACATTATTCTACTACTTCAAAAGTATAATAAAACACCACCCTAATGTACAACCATTAATAGCACAAGGAAAAAGAGGTAATGGCCAATACGTTCCCCAAAATTGTGGAAATGTTCACACGTTAGATTTACCTCTTCTGTACTAGCTCTCTAGACAAGGACTTGACCTTAAATGAACACCACAATGATGTAAAGTCATATCAGAAAGCTAGTAGGGAAAAAATACTGAAGGTGTGGATGTAACACAATATTATTATTACCTGATCTAATTAGCATATGTTGTCTATATAATCCTAAAATTGTGACTGGTAAAAAGTATTTTTAAAACCAGGATCGGATACTGGCTACAGCACATATGTGCACTTACACATTACAGAAAAACATAACACAGTGTATTTAAACAACTTTATTAACACAGCCAAGCAGTGATTAACATTCACATCTATTATCACATCATACAAATGTAAATACAAAATTACTACAGTACAATATATATATACTCTGCATGATCCAAAATATTTGGTGGCCCCAAAAACGTTTAAAATTCAGCAGCTTATCAAAAACTAAAACCATATTTTCCTTAAAGAGTAATTCAATAAGCAGAGGCAACGTTGAGAAATAACTCAAATACACTAGAGGTAGGAAACATGCGGCTCTCCAGCTACTGAACCAGCACTCCCAGCATGCCCTGTCCACACTATGCTTTCCAGAAGTGATTGAACTACATGTCCAATGCTGGAGAACCTTAGGTTACCTATGCCTCTAATAGACGGTTAACATTATATGAGGATAGAAGTGTAAAAGTGAACTTCTTTCAGGGTAAGGTAAAGAAACAATCAGATATAAAGCTTTCATTCAGAAATGCACTCAACCTAAGTTGCCAGCAGAAAGATGCAGTTATTAGTTAAAATGCCACATTTGATTATAAGAAAGCATAAGGAAAATAGGTTTGAGGTGTTAATGGGAAGTGCAATTCTTCTTTATGTATATGTGCATATTGCTTTATAAAAGGTCACACTTTGATTGTTTTATCACATGGCTGCTTGAACTGCTTTTCAATCACAGTGCTAGATTATAGATGGCTATCTATTCCAGATTTAGTGCTTTAAGTAGCCCCTAAGCAGAGGTCCTNAGGACCCTGAGAAAGGCCAAGATTCTGGGTAGGTCAATAAAACATTCTTTTAGATTTACATATCAGTCACATTCAAAGTGCCCAGATACCTCTAGATGGCTCCTGGGCAATGCGTCAGAACTACAAGCAAGCTTTGTTTTTCAACTTTAACGTTACATACATAGAGAAGATTATTAGCAGTGTTAACAGAATGTTTGGAAATGATGCACAATGCAACACGTTCACAGAATGGCTAAGATACAGAGCCTAAAGGAGAATGTGAGCAATGAGGAAAACAGTACATAAAACACACGCTATCTTCATGCTGTGGAATCTCCCTAATGAAAAGCATTAGTATGCGCTTTCATTAGGAAGCTGCTTTTAAATGAACGGGGTAGACCGTTTGATGCTCTATATGAAAGATTTATAATGCCCTGAATTTAATTTCATATATTCAGTGGAGAAGAAAATGCCACATATCCAAAAAATAGATGCAGCTCAGCAGCACCTAGTTCTTGAGGATGACATTATGCCACTCACCAGTTCTCTCCATAGTCTGTAGGAAGGTTTTTTTTCCCTGCAATCAGCACTCTAATACAATTTATTTCAGTAAAGGCTCTTACTAAAATACTCAAAAAACGTTGGTGCTTTCCAACAGCTTATATATGGGCTGGACTAAGTTGAGCCCACGTTGTGTCAATAAAGGCATACAATAGAGGCACTGACAAGCTACATATGGCAAACTGAATACTCCTGACATGCGGTATTCCAATGTAGCTGGTTAGTCCTCCCTTATTTAAATTGTACTATGAACATAAAGCACATGGAGGAAGTGGGGCCAACCTTTGTACAAAAAGTACAGAAAGTTCATATAGAAGGCTAAATAGTATGGAGCTCTGGCTAAATATTCTAACATCCTCACTCATTATGGAAAAAAAAAAAAAAAGTTTTAGGCTCAATGACAGAACACAAAAGTGAGATTCCAGGTAAGCTTAAGTGGTTTCCCCTGTGATAAACAAACACAAAAATATATGACACGAGAGGTTTAAAAAAAAAAAAAAAAAAAAAAAAAACAACACACTATACCACTTTCTGTTACCAACTTAGGTTGATGGGCAGTTTTTGATCATGGTTCCAAAACAGGGAAGCTCAAACAGGAAAGGTAAGGTATATAAAAAACAGTAAACACAGACCTCCTGAGGTTCCTACAACATAAAAATATTCAAGTAGAGAATCTACATCACATAGCAGCGGCTATTTCTGTAGTTTAGCACGCCAACAGCACTTTATTCAGTGTGAGAGACAGACGGTAAGCCGTGCTTTTAGCATGCCAAGAGGCAGAAAACACTGGAATGTAACAAGACAAAGACCCACAATTTTATAAACATTCCATTGACATTCAAAGACTGTCAAGACTAGACCACAATAGTAAGATGCTTTATATATCCCATGATGCAAGAATCAAAGAACTATAGCTTTAAAAAATAAAAATAATAATAAAGTAACCCTGTTTCCAGCAAACATTAAGACTGATTTAGATTGGCATTAGTGTCAAAACATGGCTTGTGTGTGAAAAACTATTTGGGTTCTTTGTTGTGTCTTTCCTGATCTAACCTGTTTTAAATCAGTTTTGAATGATTTTTGTTTTCCTTCCCACTGACAGAATTAAAGTTGACAAAGATGTACTAGTTAGTTTGCAAAATAAATGGGGGCCAATGNTTCTTTATCTTCATAATGACATTTGAGAAACACAAGGTTGGTGGGCGGGTTGGTCTGGTTGGGTTATTTTATACCAATTTTGGTATCTCTTCATTAAATATAATAAATGCTTACACCTCCAAAGGCCACCATCCTGTATATTGCTAAATATATTCCAATGTTATGTTCTTTAAAATCTACTTTTAAAATTCACAGTTTATTGACCACTTGGCATCCCCAGTGTCATGAAGCAACATACATTTGGGAGCAAAGAAATATATATTTTTTTTTTATTTTAAATCAAATTTTAAATACCTGAGAAAAACTGAAACCATTCGTCATCTCAACAGCAGATTTACAACCTACGTTTACCAGCTTAACATTTGTTTTCCGTTTTTATTTTGGTTTTGTAGAGTTATGGTAGCAATTTGAAAATCCCCCAAAACATTTATATAGTGAACAAAAATGTAAATTCAAAAGAAAAACACAGAATCAGCTAACTTTGTTTGTTTTATTTTATTTCTATGTTACACCCATAACTCAAAAGTTGATTGCATGTTGCTTCAAAGTGAAGGTATCGGAAAGATCAGCAGTTCAATCATGCTGTGAATCTGGATCTCTCAGACTTATTTAACAGAACTACATGCGGTCCCCCAGACTCTAGTTTAATATATATCCTCTAACAGCAAATAGAGGCTAAGTATTCTGCAATCCCTCAACTTTTAGTGTATTTAACCTTGCCTTAACCATTAAACAATAACCAAGTACACTTGGGTAGTTACAAAACTGCTTACAAATGTTTGGTGTGAGAAGTGAATTGAAAGGGAAAATATGTTTAGAAGAGGGTTATGGCTTAGTTTTGCTTGCACATTTATCATTTTGCGCTTGAAAACTGAAAGTGGCTGTTTCACCTCTGACCTGCAGAGCTTAAGTATCTCTAAAGATGCTTCTTAATCATCATGGGATACCTTTGAGGCAATCTGAATGAATAAAGACATGCACACCTTCATTAAGAGTGCCAGTTACAATGTTTCACATTCACAGTACATAAGAAAATACACATGGAAAGAAAAATAAAAGGTTAAATTAATAAGGGTTTATTCACAGGAATACAAGTGAAGAAAAGCAACAAAAGAACTGAACAAATGAAATGAGTATAAAAGGGGTAGAGTGGAAACCAAACCCAACTTTTATTATGTAGCTAGTTAACTTTAACCCCAACATGACTTATTAGGGAACAAAGGGCCACCAAAATGTGCCAATATGGTGCAGATACCCTGCACCCCATCTAATGGTATAGGATCATGCTTGGGGGGGGGGGGACAGAAAACAAAAATAAATAAATAAAAAAAAATGATGGGAACAATATATAGAAGTGGAAATCACCAGTAAATTATAGCAATTATCTTTATGTCTACAGTTTTCAGTATGAGCCATCTAACACATATGCACCCTTTAAAGTTGATCTTATGCCAGGTAACTTGTAGTAATCACTAGTATTTATCCATGCAAAAAGCACATCACACCGACAGCACAGAGGCAAACTGTTTTGCACAAGTAAATCAGCTTTCCATGTTGTGTCNCAAAACAATATCTTATTCTCAACCAATGCTGGAGAGTTCTTAACCCCAACCATCAGAGGGGTGCAATACGGAGCAGCAAGCCTCATTGACAGCAAATGGCTAAGCTCTAACCGTACTCTGCAGCACTTATAAGCAGATTTTAATAAAACCTTATTTATGAGAAAACTAAAAACAGAAATGTAATGTGTATTTTAATCTGTAAACAAAAATAGAAAAAAGCCAAAACACTGGTGCATATGGTAAGTGTTGGCCTATCTTAAAGTGTGATACAAGCATGCTACTTAAACTTATTACATTAAGTAACTTTTTACCACCTAGAACCCTGGACTATATAGCCCTAGACAAGGACAATCCCCTAATGACACTGCACTATGGTGCACAGGACTTAATGGTCTCTGTAAATTGGATCAAATGCCTTAGATTTCACCATCGTTACAGAGAAGGGAAAAAAACACAACACATTACAAAAAATAACCCTAATTAATGCTCAGTCACGGAGTGCTGCTTGGAAAACCCCAAAAAACAACAGATGTATACCAATGTAGTAGATTTCACTGTAAACTTAAAACTTATCAATTTGAAACTATTTCCTTTCCCTTCTGAAAGGAGAAGAAAAAAAAATATTAAAACAAAGAAATACTAAATTTGGCATTTTGATGGATTTCATTTGAAGCAGTAGATCCCAATTTATGTCACAGGCATCTGAAGTGCAGGTTGCGATTACGTGCTCTTTGCCAGCATCATCTAGTTATGTCTTCATTAACATGCAAACACAGCACTCCCAATTAGTGGGATAATTAGGCAACCTTTTGCTTAAAAATAAATGCATTTACTGCTATAATCCCCATTCCTAAGTTTTCCTCTGAAGTGTGCAAAAAAATATTTTCCTCTTACTCAACCCTCTAAAGTTCATTATTAAAGTACTTATTTAAGTACATTTCCCCATATAGCAGAATGTGCTGTTTGGCGATTAGAATTTGCTTCTTCACATCCAGTGCAGAATTGTAAAGGAGACATATTTCCACCCACATAGGCTCCAGACGTTTAAATGTTCCCAACATCGACTTAATACAGTGACGGCAACACCTCCCTCCCGCCCCTCCCAGTAGGCTTTGGGACTGAACTGTTTTTCCTACTGGTTTGCCCTTCCCCCCTATAATAGGGTAGCATTTCCCTGGGTGCAGAGGCTCCCGCTGTCTCCCAGCCTGAAGGACCTAAAGAAAACAAAAAAGAATGAATATAGAGAAAAAATATAATCTAAGACATGATTAACTCATGAAAAATTGTTTTCTAGAAGTTTCCGAATAGATTTTGAAATAGGTGTGAAAGCATTTAATTTCTTTGCAGGCTTACTTACCTCTTACATTGAGACTGCAGCTAGAACGCATCTAGGTTAAACTCCATAGTAAGCCGCAAGACGTTCTTTAAGAGGAGGTGGGAACTGATCTGAGAAACGTCTCCAGTTTTCATCCCCTACTTGGTTTTTAAATCCATGGAGAATCTACAAAGCAAATAAGTATTATGATTTACAAACGGTGCAAATCTGTACTTGGGCAAACAATGGTACAATATGAAGGAGGGCCTTTATGACAGGGGAAAGCGGGGATACAACTCTTACAAGCTTCAGGTAAAATGGTTTCCATTTAATTGTCAGGGTTTCTTTGTTCTCTAAAGAGTACGCTCCTTCCAAAAACCATCTGGTATAACCTTTACAGTTTGATGCCCTACCTTACAGAACATGTCTCGGAGGTCATCCTTTGGATTAATCCACGACGCAACAGCATCACAGAAAAATATAAAATCCTAAAAACAAAAATATAAAAAGCTTACATTGAAAAAGAAACAGAATAACTGATGCCGACTGCAAATAAAGTTGAATATGTCAAGTATAAAGCAACCACACAGATTTGTTTTTTATCTGATCCAAAGCCACACTTAACCAAATTCTTTCCAAGCCCCCCCCATACAAAGTAAATGGTCTTGTCTATATCTTACCTGAACCACACCTGCAGGATTAACACTGATCATAGCACAAATTCCACGGAAAGCTGAATCCTTCTCTTCATTGTCTCGGATGTTGCGTAATGAAGTACACCTACAACATTCCAAATGGGAAGTATAGCAACTCAGTTACACTACAGAACACCAAGAAGCCATAAACAGAAATGGCATAACAAGGCATTAAGAACTTAACTAAAGCAGAGTCTTCATTTTCCACACAATCTTTATTTTATGTTAATGGAAACTCTGTACACTACAAGTTCACAGAGGAGAGGTTTATAACACTATGAATTTATTAGTTAAACATAACTTCAGTTTTCTATGTCATTATATTGTGCCAGAAATCTTTGCAATAAATGCATTTAAAAAATGTCAAACATTTATAATATGCGCAATTTTTATTTGCCAAGATATTGGATACATTACTGCCAATGTAACTACTCAGTTTTAGGACATAATACATTGGCATGTGAAGTATGCATGCATCATGTTGATGTGCATCATACATATATATTGCCAACACAGTGAAACAGCCATTTTGTGGCATAAGGTTATGGTAAGGTTTTTAAAAAAAACTTTCTGCCACCACCTCTCAAGCAACACATTTGGCGCACAAAACATCTGGCTCCACACTGTGTACGCAATGGGTACACTTAACTTTATATAAAAAAAAATATAAAAGAATAAGCTTTAAACACAGCAAGCATGTGACAATCTTATCCCATGCTCCCATGCATCAATTAGTCATTAGGCACAACAGAAAGGATAACAGTATACATGACAATGTATAAAAATGAATAAAAAAAAAAAAGGGACAAAACCTAGGACAAGATTAGTCACATGGTTGACAATGACTTGTGTAAAAACTGACAAAATAAATAATATAAAAAAAAACAACAAATTGTGAACTATAAAAGAAAAACAGAGAAATGAATTAAAAAAAGATTGAGAATACACACCAGGGTCTTATAAACTGCTGTAGCATGGGGGCCACCTCTTGAGGACAAACGTAACCAAGACGACCAATTGTTATTGCTAAGGCAACGCAATCACGGTTATACACCACCAAACGCCAACCAAGACATGAGCAAATGAGGGGGAGGAGAAAAATAAAGAAAAAAACAACAAATAACTCAGAAACAGAAAACAGAATCTGTGTATGATAATAAACATAAGATATAACTAGTGTTGTCTATGAGCACCACCTCCTCAAAAGGTAGTGACACATGGCATAACTCTCGGAAGAGGGTTAGGAAGGGAGGACTCGAGAAATACTCAGGAACAGGGAAGGGGAACGAGAGAACACCTAAAAACACCGGATTCTATTTTCTATCTTTTTTTTTTGTTTCTCAACTAAGTCACATTTGGAAGCAGTCAGAGAAGCAGCTAGTTGCTGGGGGGTTTTCAAAGTACACTCATCTTGTATTTATAAAGAAAAACAAATAAAAAAATAAATAATAATTCGGCGCAGTGGCAGAAGTGCGAGCGTTCTATGAGACTATGGGCATTTTCCAAGGGATGTAAGATTTCTTTTCTTCCTAAAATCGCAGAGGTTCCATGTGCTTTAGAGGTGCTCTCTCAGACACAGATGGTTAATAACTCCAGACAAGAGAAAATGGGTGGGAGATGTTGGAAAAAGTTTCAATATTCTATAAGCAAACTAAACAAATACTAAAACTCAGCAGATTTGTATAGAAGCAGAAGAAAAGAAAACAAAACCTATACTCATGTGACAAACTGTGCAACATTCTCATTAAACAGGCATTTGTGAACAGTCTGATGACAGCATGCAATAAAGCAGAGGATGTGCTTTCAGTTTAAAAACTCAGTGTGGGACAGGCAACTAAGGCACCTTTTACCAGGACTATAGTAAGGATCTGAAAGAACCCTCACGTCAGTGCAATGATCAGTAAACCATATGAGCGCTATAGCACCTCCGCATGTCTGCTCCAGTAAACATTGTTTCCCCCCCCCCTTCACTGCAGTAGAATTCACTGAGATTTTTAATTCAATTATTTATGCATTTTTAATTTGCTATTAAAAGGAGGCACAGCATTCTCAAAACCCCATGTTCTCTATTTACTAAACTGCGGGAATGCAAATTGAAGATGTTGCCCATAGCAACTAATGAGATTTTCAAAGTACATTTCTGTTTCATTTTACATGCGGGGGAATGAGAGCTCAAATCTGATTGGTTGCTATGGGCAACATCTCCACTTTCCCATTCCCACAGTTTAGTAAATATAGGCCCTTAGAGATGTAAATCTCTAAGACAAAAAACTTCAAATCAGTACACTTTCAGCCAGTGTTTTATACTAAGGCTTCGTTTCCTTTTGCAATATATTTCACACATCCCACAATGAACTTTTAGCCAAAAAGCGCATCACATTCAACATTTAAAAAAAAAAAAAAAAAAAAAAAAAAAAAGAAAACTTCAGTATATGGACTCTGATCTATAAAATGGCTTATAAATATTAACCTTAACAAAAAGTGATCTCCTTAGCAATTTCATTTGAAAT
>JABWIB010004648.1:9557-24075 GCA_016617825.1 Platyplectrum ornatum
GCGTCTTGGCCGACGTTCCCCCTCGCAGCGTCTTGGCCGACGTCCCCCACTCTCCGCACCTTGGCCGACGTTCCCCCTCTCCACGACTTGGCCGACGTTCCACCTCTCCGCAACTGGGCCATCATTTCCCTCTCCGCGACTTGGCCGGCGTTCCCCCTCTCCGCAACTGGGCCATCATTTCCCTCTCCGCGACTTGGCCGGCGTTCCCCCTCTCCGCCGCTTGGCCCACGTCCCCCCTCCGCGAATTGGCCGGCGTTCTCCCTCTCCGCAACTGGGCCATCATTTCCCTCTCCGCGACTTGGCCGACTTAGGCTCTTAGAATGAGAGGGTTAGGGTTTTGTAAGTGTGTATGCATGTATAAAAGTGCATATATTTATTTCTTGTTCCTAACTTTTTCTTCTGGCTCCTAACATGGGAAAGAAATGTAAGGCACTCTGCTCTAGAAAGCTCGTTGCGTCTTCTGTTTTGTGTCGGGTTGTGTGACAGTCCTGTCCTTGTTTTTCTCCCTTTTTGTGCGTGGAATAAGGTTGTCGGTTCCCGATCCCAGTCACAGCTGCAGAATATTAGCCTTTTACCAGTCTGATGACGTCTGGCATAACCTTTCTTCCCCTATACCGGGTGATAATCTGTGACACAGCGAGAGTAGCGCTATCATGTGACCGAGGTTTTACTCTCATTCCAGGAGGACGTACAGCCGGAGCCGCTCGAGGAGCGCCTCGTATGGTCGTCGCAGCAGGAGGTCCAGGTGCGTACTGTGTGTACCATGATTTCGAAAGTTTTAAAGGGAAATGCAAATATTAAGATGTTTATTAACAGGCAAGCCATGGCATCCTAAACATTACAAATGTCAACACGGAGACTTGGTTAGGTCTGGTTTTTATGGGTTTTCATAAATTCTGTTAAATTGATGGACGTGAAATCATTTTCTATTAAATACCAGAGGTTGTCAAGGAGTAGTGTCCCTTAACCCCCCTTCACATCGGACCCTCACCCCTGAGATTCACTTACCTTATCAGTCTTCTGACTTCCTTCTTTGTCAGCTCCACCGTGTTGATTCTAGATGGTGTTGGAGTATTCTTAATGGGAAACTGCTGCGACCTTAAGTCACAATAGTGTCATAGAGAGAGCCAGCTTGAAGATATAAGGCAGATCAAGAAAAGTGTGGCAATATGTACATTACCTGGCCCACCACCTCTGCAGTGCATTACTAGTGGGCCAGGTAACAATGTCTGTATTGGCAGCTTGTGCATCCTATGGGATCAGCCCCATAATTGGTTATAGTACAAAAATACGATTTTCCGATTATAGGAGAGTTGCCACGATTTACTGCATTGATGTTCACTATGTTTGCACCGCGCTAATGCCACTTGCACTTTTCCAAACCTGGTGCAACCAAATAGTTTGTGGCTGTTAAGAAGCATTGAGCCGGCGTTCTGATGCTTTACTTTGCCCCTCCCTATATCCTGTAGGAGCCGATCATACACGTATGACAGCTACGACAGTCGAAGCCGTAGCCGGAGTCCTGCCTACCACAGGTCGCGCAGTTATGACCGCAGATCTAGGTAAGTGTAATATAGCATTGCTGTAGCGTAATCACGTTTTCTTAATAAAGACTTATACTGATGATTAGTCTATGTCTGTGATCTGGTTTATACAATGGTTTTCTTTGTCCTTCTATAGCCGGAGTCGAAGGTCCTCTTACAGCGGCAGCGATCGCAGCTACAGTCGCCGCCGGCGTCGCAGCGGGAGAACCTAATACACTGTGTTCCTTTTCACTTGCCTGAAGAAGCCTCGCCAGACACACATCAGGAAACATCAGTGCTTAGCTCCTCCATACATGTGAAGATTCTTTATTACAGACTGTATAAAGACTATAGTCGGTGAAACGCGTTAGTTTATAATAAAATACTGTATCATTTAGTTTGGTCTGAAGACTATTGTGTAATACACTCTATGGTTGCATTTTTTATTTTTTTAAATCTCTTTTTTTCGATTGTAGACAGGTACATTGTACATTTTTGGGGAATAGTTATCACATTGGCCATTTATTTTATGACTTTTATTTAATCCTCGTACTTTTATTTACACACACAATGAAATTGAAGTTGCGTTTGGAATAAATGAATTGCGTTATACATGGTAAAAAGTATTGTATGTAAATTCCTAATTATAAAGCAAAATAACAACTGGAAAACAGTGTTTACATGGGCCCGGCTCAAGCGCCCAGTCTGTCACATGCTGCGGGCTTGTTTAGGTGATGTGGCAACCACATCGAATGTTCTGTCATGGTGTCAATGCAATAAAGCAGAGCCAAAGGACACGAGTATTCAACACCGTTTTATTTTTTGTGTAATTTGTGTGAAGTGTTAAAGATGAAAACGTTGTGCACAGTTCATGACATTGGGGTAAAGGTCTGTTTGCACATGGAAGGTGATAGCGGTTTTCACGGGTAACTTCGCTGCGCGGAGAGCGCGCATTATTAGATAACTCACACGTTCATTGTCATGGTGTTTATTGGATTGAAAGGTTAGCTGCAGGAGAGAAAATAGTTCTGAAATGTTCTGTAAATAATAATAATAAAAGACGCTTGTACTTATTGTAAATATGTTTTCAACTTTATATTCATTTTATGGTTTTGGAAATCTTTGTAAGAAAATGAATAGTATTAAAGATATTGATCTGAGTGTTGTGTCTCAATGTTTCTTATGCAGTGTAACGCTGGACAGTACTTGTGGAATTGGGCTTAAAATAGTTCGAGTGTGGCCAAAATAATTTTAAAAAAATGGTGATAAAGCGGCATTGAAATGCTAGTACGTAATAATCTGATCGATCTGAATTAATATTGTGCCATAGCATTTATCTTTTAATCAGTGTATTGTAGACATTGAATAAAAGATAATTCATACTCACCAGAGCCGCAGCCATCCCATACCGGATAGGTGAGTATAGGGGAGAGGCAGTACTTTTATGATTGACAGACACCCTGTACATTCAGCTGGGCGGGATGCCGGCCATTCAGAAAATATCTTCCGCTACCCTCTGCTGGAGCCTGGAAATGTACTGGGTATGTACTGGAGCCTGGGTATTTACTGGAGCCTGGGTATGTACTGGAGACTGGGTATGTACTGGAAACTGGATATGTACTGTAGGCTGGGTATGTACTGGAGCCTGGGTATGTACTGGAGACTGGATATGTACTGGAGCCTGGGTATGTACTGGAGACTGGGTATGTACTGGAGACTGGGTATGTACTGGAGACTGGGCATGTACTGGAGACTTGGTATGTACCAGGCTTTGGTACAGGTTTGTGCAGAGGGAATAGAAAGTTCTTCCCTTTGCTGAAGCGGAGGGTAGACATCTGGCCGGCACTTACCAGAACAATGATCGTTCTAATGAATGGTGCTGATAACGAGTTGGTCTTACTGGGTTTATCGGCACCAATATACACTAGAATAATCATCATTCTAGTGTATGGCCAGCTTAAGGTCAGCATTTAGTGAAATTATTACTTCACTGTTCACGATTTTGTCAAATCCTTAGCAAATTAAGTCAAGTTAGAGTCCAATTTAATGTGTATGTGTGTAGTACAACATTTCTTCAATTTCCTCAAAAAACCCTGTGATAACCAAAAGGAATCTCCGCGTATTTTGGAATACTTTCATATTGTAAGGTAAAAAGGCGTATACTCGCTCATCACGAGAACACTAGAACAATTCCACATGTTACATTATATTGAACAGTGGAAAAGCTTATTTATGTGACGCATGCACTTGGCGTATAATTAATTTAGAACACATTCGTTTTCTGGCAATAAATTTGGAAAATGCAGCAAACTAAAATGTATTGATTAAAGACAAAGATGTGTTTGTTATTCCAAATCCTTATGTCCCAGAGATATGTCCTGGATGGAATATATTGTGCTAAGTGGAAACCTTTTTTTGCACGTAGGACGATGCTTTAAGCTGAGATGGTGCCACGTTTATTTTGATGGATGTCATAGACCCCAGGGTCAGTAAGTTTCTGGGGAGTTTACTTTAGTTTCAGGTATTAACCCCTTAATGATGGGGTCTATTTGGGGCCAAAAGATGCAGCCCTATTTTTCAAATCTAACGTGTCACTTTATGTGAGAATAAAGTTTTAATGCTTTTACTTATTCAACTGATTCTGAGATAGTTTTTTTGTAACACATTGTACACATTAAGTTAGTGCTAAATTTTGGTTGACACCGTTGATGTTTATTTGTGAAAAAAAATCGCAAATGTCCAGAAAAATGTTAAATTTTGTGCCTGAAAGACAGATAGTCACACCACACAAAATAGTTAACTAGTAATTACCATATGTCTACTTTATGTTGGCATCATTTGTTAAAACTCATTTTACTTTTTTTAGGGCGGCAGCAGCTTATAGACTTAAGAATTTTTAATTAAAGGAAAGTGAGGGTAAAAATAATTTTAATTTCCCTTTTTTAGCAAGTTTTCCATGTTAATTCATTTTATTCTGAATGGTTTTAGTTTGCCATGTTGCATTTGCAGAGCAACTGGTTGTATGAGTAAAATAAAATCACCAACAATTAACCTTAACCCTAACCCTAACCTGAAAATGGCACACTTTAAAGCAGGGGTAGGCAACCTGCGGCTCTCCATATGTTGACATACTACACATCCCAGCATGCTTTAACTGTTTTAACAGTTGCTTTAACAGTTGGTACGTGACAAAGCATGCTGGGATGTGTAGTTTGACAACATTTGGAGAGCCGCAGGTTGCCTACCCCTGCCTTAAAGTATCCAAAACAGCACTCCGGAAATTAAAGGAAAGTGATGGTAAAAATTTTTACATTTCCCTTTTTTAGCAAATTTTCCATGTTAATTCATTTTATTCTGGACTGATGTTAACCAGGACAGATGTTACCCGTAAGACAAAACTTAAAATGTAATCCCCTCATTCTGCAGAATTTAGAAATATCCCATATATGGTTGTAAAATGCTATTTGGTTACACTGTAGGACCCTAACCCTAACCCTAACCCTAACCCTAACCCTNACCCTAACCCTAACCCTAACCCTAACCCTAACCCTAACCCTTACCCTTACCCTAACCCTAACCCTTACCCTTACCCTTACCCTTACCCTTACCCTAACCCTTACCCAGAAAATAATATTTTTTAAGCGTTTATGAATCGATAAAATAATTATATGAACCTGTTTCAGAGGTTAAATTCTGGCTTCAAGTTTAGCATAGAGAATGGAACTTCCACCAGTCAGCACCCATCGTATCTATATCTCTTCTTCTCAGTGCTGAGTGAAAGGAAAAAACTAAATCTATTCCTTATTGGATGTCAAACAAGACAGAATATGTGTATATTCTAGTTACAGTATACTGTCACTTTTTATTGTGTTGGCATTACCTTGCAACACAACCATGACAATTTGGGAATTTCTAAATATATATGGTTGTGTATGAATTTGCCAATGTCAGGCAATGACGAGCTTTGTTTACTTACCATTATGAAACTTCTTTCACTATGTGCCTCCCGCTGCGAGTAATGAATGCAGATAAGAAGTACGTGGAGGCTATTCCACTTATCAACTACTCTTTTAGAGAAGTCATTCTTTCCTCTGAACCTGCCACCCTCCAGTTTATACACATATCCTGGTGCTCTTTCTCTGGAATATGCTGCTATCATATCACCTGACTCTTCTCTGCTCCATGCTGTATATCTGCAGTTGTTCTTGTCTTTCTGTTTTTCTAAACAGCTTCCTAATGGTAAGTAAACTGAATCTGCAGCTTTCCCCAGCAGGAAAATGTGCAATACATGGCCTGTATAGCGTTTTTCCCATTTTTCGAGAAACTATTTGTTGACTCATCTGTCCTTAATTCAAGGTTGCAGACACATGTTTTGAACCCCTGTGAAGTCCATAGACAGGAAAGCTAGCCACACACTCGAGAGATTATAAGTACAGCATAATTATTCCAACAATTTTACCAATTTTTCCTTAAGAGAGGTGTTACAATATGAGTGCCACACACTATGCGATTTTCTTCAATTCACATTTAAATAAATTTACTTCCTGTTCATTTGATGCATTTTCCAGTCTAAAAATTATTTTCGAGGCAGTTACGCAGGCGCCGGCTAAACTGCAATTTTCTCATTTTGTAAAAAATGATATTTCAAAATGTATAATAAAAACAGATAACTATGCCGAAATATCCTTATATCTGCAAGTTACCCATCCCTCACAGCAACGGTTCTTCATCCGAGAGGTTCAGATGCTCATTACTCAACAGGACAGCAGAGGACAGATGCATCACTCAATGGAGGTTAGTGTAAATAGAAGGGGAGGGTTAGCATTATGTAGGGGACGAGTCAAAGATAAGGATGGGTTAGCCTTTGGGGAGGGGAGGGTTAAGGTTAGGCTGTGGGCAGGGAATGGGTCACAGAAGGGGAAGATTAGAGTTAGAGTGTCACACCACGCCTACCTGCCTGTCCTGCAGTCACCTACCTGCCTGTCCTGCAGTCACCCACCTGCCTTTCCTACAGACACCTACCTGTCTGCCTGTCCTGCAGTCACCTACCTGCCTGCCTGTCCTGCAGTCACCTACCTACCTACCTGTCTTGCAGACACCTACTTGCCTGCCTGTCTTGCAGACACCTACCTGTCTATGCACCAGCATTATTTAGAAAGATTCCTCTGTTGGGGACTATGCCATACAGTTCCGTACCTTGTCCTCTGAATTGCCCTGAAATGAAGAGGCCTTGATGTCGATCTATCAAGAGGGTCTTTCTGATCGCATTAAAGACAGACTACTATCTTGTGTCACTCCCACCACCCTTGATTCTCTGATCTCTACATGTGAAAATTCATATCTGGCAACAGGAACGTCGGGCTGATCGTAAGCGAATGGCTGTTCCTAAAATGGGTGTACCTCATCATTCCTGTTCTCCTATACTTCCAACCGAAGAACCCATGCAACTTGGTAGATCACGCCTGAGCCCTCAGGAAAAACACCGTAGACTCAAGGAAAATCTGTGTCTCTACTGCGGGGAGCCTGGTCATACACGCTTACAATGTTCCAAGCGTCCGGGAAACGCCCGCTCCTGAGCGATTCTGAGGAGGTCGACCCAGGAGTGCCCATACTCTACTCAAACCTTCCGGACTGTCTAATCCCTGTATCAATAGTAATAGGGGATCGTCACTTCGAACACTGCTCTTCTGGACTCTGGATCTGCGGAAAATTTCATTACGGCTCAAATAGTTGAGAGATTCCAGATTTATACTGAACTTCTTCAGACTCCAACTTATATCAACGCAGTTGATGGCAGCCCAATTCCTGGAGGATCAATTGTTCATTGGACCTTACCACTCACCATCCAAATTGGAGCTTTACATTCCGAAACTCTGTAATTTCTGGTAATTAAAGAGGCCACATCTCCTCTTATCCTCAGACTTCCAGGGCTCCAACTCCACAATGCCCACGTAGACTGGAACACGTCCCAAATCCTCAGTTGGGGTTTCTCTTGCTTCCGAAACTGCCTTTCCAAGGTGTCACCAATGCATTCCACAAAAAAACAAAAAGAAGACCCTGAAGATGTTAAACTTCCTGAGCCTTACCAGAACTTTGCTGATGTCTTCTCTCCACAGTCCGCAGACAAACTACCGCCTCACCGACCTTGGGACTGTCCTATTGACCTCATTCCTGGATCTTCTTCTCGTGGTCGGACTTATCCTTTATCAATCCCTGAGACCAAAGCAATGGCAGATTACATAGCTGAAAACCTCCGCCGGGGCTTCATGCAACCCTCTACCTCTCCTGCGGGGGCCGGATTCTTCTTTGTCAAAAAGAAGGCTGGAGGTCTTTGTCCATGCATTGATTTTAGGGGTCTCAACAACATTACCATAAAAAAACGACACCCTCTTCCTCTTGTGTCGGAGATGTTCGATAGAATTTGGGGAGCTCAAGTTTTCACCAAATTAGATCTTCGGGGAGACTACAATCTCATTAGGATTCATTCCGGTGATGAATGGAAAATGGCATTCAACACCAGGGATGGGCACTATGAGTACTTGGTAATTCCCTTTGGACTCAGCAATGCATCAGCCATTTTCCAGAGTGTCGTTAACAAGATATTCAGGGTTCTTCTCAATCAATCCATCGTGGTGTATCTAGACGATAACCTGATCTTTTCACGTACCCTGGACGAACATCGTCTCCAAGTTAGAGAAGTATTGTCTCGTCTCCGTTGTCACCATCTTTACGCCAAGATGGAGATGTGTGTATAAGTAGTGGCATTCATAGGCTTCATCTTATCCGGTACCGAACTCCGTATGGACCCCGCCAAGGTCCAAGCCATTCTAGATTGGCCTCAACCAACGGTAGAGGTTCAGATCGGAGGTTCATTCGAAATTGTTCTTCCATCATGGCACCAATCATTTCTCAAAACCAAGAAAGGGGCCAATCATTCCAAATGGCCTTCTGAAAGTGTTTCTGCCTTCCACAAGCTAAAGGAGGCCTTTTCTACAGCTCCCGTCCTCTGTCAGCTGGATCTCTACCATTCATAGTGGAGGTGGATGCGTCTTCAGGGGGAGTAGGGGCCGTTCTGTCCCAGAGATTTTCTGACGGACAAGTGCATTCCTGTGCCTTATTTTCAATGAAATCTCTAACTGCAGAAAGAAATTATCCTATCGGCGAGAAGGAACTGCTAGCAATGAAACTAGCATTGGATGAGTGGCGTTTTCTGTTGGAAGGAGCTGTTCACCCATTCACCGTCCTCTGCGACCACAAAAATCTACTAGAGGCTAGATGCTTCAATTCCCGTCAAGCCCGGTGGTCATTATTTTTCTCCCAATTTAATTTCTCTCTGCAATTCCGTCCCGGGACCCAGAATCGCAAGGCAGACGCCTTGTCTCGATCCTTCTCCACTGAGGACTCTGATCATAAGGATGTCCAGTAAATTTTGAATCCTATCTCTGTGGCGACAGTGCAGCTCATCAAGCCTCCACCATCCGGCAAGACCTTTGTTCCTCTGTCTCTCCGGAAGAAAATATTGCACTGGGCACACACTTCTAAATTCTCTGGACAGGCAGGAGTGAAGAAAACAATTTCTTTCCAGAGGCGTTCCTACTGGTGGCCTATTCTTCATCAAGATGAAACTCTTTGTGCAACACATGTTTAGATTACACGGAACTCCTAAAGAGATAATTTCTGATCGAGGAGTTCAATTTACAGCAAGGATTTGGAAAGCTTTATGCCCCAGTCTCGGGGTGAAGCTCAAATTCTCTTCCGCTTACCATCCTCAGACCAATGGGCAGACGGAAAGGGTGAATCATCACCTTGAAACATTCATTCGTCTATATGTTGCATCCTCTCAAGATAATTGGGTGGAATTACTGCCATGGGCAGAATTCGCCCATAATTTCCACTATCATGAGTCCTTGAACAGCACACACCCTTCAAGGTAACATATGGTCTACATCCCAAGGTACCACCTTTTCTGCTCTTCCAGCTTCTCAGGTTCCTGCCTCTGAGGTATTTTGAGGTAGTTCGCTGAATCTTGGAAAAAGGTCAGGATATCCCTATTGAAAGCTTCGGAGCGATACAAAATTCAAGCGGATAGGAAAAGACGAGCAGTGCCTCTACTACGCCCTGGAGATAAGGTATGGTTGTCCTCTAAGAATTTACATCTTAGAGTACCTTCTATGAANTTTGCACCCAGGTACATTGGTCCCTTTAAAATTTGCCCTGTGGCATATCAACTCGATCTTCCACCTTACCTCTGAGTGCCCAAAATATTCCACATTTCTCTGCTCAAACCTTTGGTCATCAACAAATTTTATTGCCCCATCAAAAAGCCTTCAAAAGCCATCGGCTCTTCCAAAGATGAATTTGAGATCAAAGAGATTGTGGATGCTCGAATATGTTATGGCCAATATCCAATATCTCATGGATTTGAAAGGTTTCGGTCCGGAAGAACGTGCATGGGTTTATGCTTCAGATGTCAAAGCACCTAGACTTATCAAAAGATTCTTCGATAAACATCCCTCCAAGAATCACTTAAGGTGTCCAGTGGCCACCCCTATGAGAGGGGGTGATGTCACACCACGCAGCAAAGGTCGCAGTACTTATCTGATCAGAAGACTTCTCACAGCAGTGTTCTCCCTTCGGGCTGTCAGGCTGTTCCAGCGACAAGGTCTTTGGTGGTCCTGGGTGTCCTCATGGAGTGCTGGGCCCTGTCATCTTGATAAGTGTCACGTGACT
Organism: Platyplectrum ornatum; assembly: GCA_016617825.1. NCBI lineage: Eukaryota > Metazoa > Chordata > Amphibia > Anura > Limnodynastidae > Platyplectrum > Platyplectrum ornatum. The sequence goes on from JABWIB010004648.1 coordinate 19,811, forward strand.
CCCCGTGGCCAATCCTGAAACAGGCCAGGGGAGCACGTGACGGCAGAGCCAATGAGCTGCAGGGGCAAGGTTTAAACCCCTGTCAGCTGTGGCTCAGTGCAAGAACTTTGTGACAACACTCTAGAAGCCTGGTTCCTGTGATCCTGTCAAACAGCGTTCCTGCCTGCCTGTGCTGCAGTCACCTAACTGCCTGTCCTGCAGTCACCTACCTGCCTACCTGCCCTGCAGTCACCTACCTGTCTATGCACCAGAATTATTTAAAGCCAGCATATTTAACGCCTCTGCTCAACTGTCCACACCCAATCCGAAACAGCCCATGAACATGACATAGGGTACATGAAGGGGATGAATTGTAGAAGGGGAGGGTTAAAGGGAAGGGAACTCTTCGAAACATATTCTGTTGGCGAGTCATAGAACACCCATGTCATCTTTTTCTTGTGGTCTTGTTTTCTTTCATAGTTCTATGTCATAATGTCTGCTCTAAAATGTTTTCTCTCACTATGGACTCACTATGAATGTTAGTGTTCGCATATTGGAACCTTACCTATGCCTGGAAAATCTATAATCTTAGTTTTAAATGCTGTCACATACACAAATATATATGACTGTTGTCACATTCAAACACACCCACTTACCTGCCCAGTGCCATGTCATTGGCCAGCTCAGCCAGTTCCTCCATTATCAGAGATAAGAGATCAGTGGGTTGGCCATCTCAACACTAATTTGTAACTTTAAAATAATGGCAATGAGAGTATTAATGTAGTGAATAAGTTAATAAGTAGCAAGAACAGAAATCCAGACAAAATATTTTCAACTCTCCTATAAGTATTCGGCAAAGATAAACGTGGTGGTTTTAGAGGACAGGGCACATTTAAATAAACACCTGAAATCAGAGTTAATAATTATTTTAATCTTGTTGTGTAGCTTTAAATTATTACCCACCCCATACATCTTCCCATCAATTCCATCAGCATTTTTCTGTTTGACTCTAACCTCATCTCTAGGCCTCTACCACTGGAATGATTCACCTCCGCATAAGGATGGTAATTGCAATGATCTTATATTTTGTAAACTATGCTCAGTCTCTAAATACCATCAAAAGTGACCTACAGGGTGGCGCTAAACAGCTGCTTCCACATGGTTCCCTGGTACCCACCTGACTACCCCCAAAAAATCAAAGCGAAAATTCAAGAAGATGGAAAACCACTGATTCTGTATTATTTCTTGCAGTATTGCTCCAACAGTTTTTCAATCCAATCCTTCGTTCCAGGTCACTACTCCACTTCGATTCGAACGAGCCCCCGGATATTCAGCAAAGAAAAAAGAGGATGATGAGTTTAAAATAATATACAGATTTCACAGACATTAATAAGGTTTTATTTTACTTACAAAGACATGGAAAACAAATAATTATTATATCCTCAGAACAAGTACAGCAGAGAAAACCGTCAGATTGAGATATACTTGATATACCGTCACATTAAGATATTATTACATAGACATTGAAGGAGAGAAATAGCAACAAATTTTAAACACATTTTAAAATAGACAGGTGACAATACAGCACAGAACACATAGATACTAAACCAGTATCAGAAGAGTGATCTTCCCATGGTGGCACCAAAAACTTCAAAAGATATTCTTTCCAGGGGGTAAGACCAGAAACAGTTTTTTTTTTCTCTCTGTATTTGGCATAGCTGATGTAATATTCAATTATCTCAGTTTCTTCATTAAAATGCAGACTTTTTCTCTTGTTTTGGTGTATGGAGATGCCATTGCTCTGTTATCCACGCAACACGACTTTTATAATTGACTGAAATGTAAATCAGATTCCTGATTGGGTGATAAAAGCATGAGATTCATGAATTTCATTGTCCATTTGCCCATTGCAGATCACAACTGATTTAAACAGGAACCATGCAAGGGGTAATGGTTTAGACTTCTAACTGACCTTTTCTTGTTTTCCTTGAAAGATGGAGAATTCATTGTCCAGCGCTTGTAATGTAGATTGGGGCAATGTAGACCGATCTTCAAAATGTAGACTTCTGTTGTCTAGCCTAAGGCACCTTAATGCATGCCTGAGTTCCTTTTAATACAGAATCAACACCTTATATTCAATACCACCATACGCATTACATATTCAAATCCTCCATAATTCTTTGCAGTCTGATTTGATTCTACAATTTCTACAGAGCCTCTCCTCCATCCAGCGGAAATCGTCCTATCTTTTGATGACCTGTGATGTACAGGCATTGTACACTAACATTCCACATGAGGGAGGGATCGGCTAGTACGTCGCTCTCTCTCATCTGATAATGCGCTCTCTGGGAAACATCAATTATTTATTTTCAGGCTATTAAATTTATTCTTTCCCATAATTATTTTTTATTCAATGGTGTTTATTTTTTACAGATTCTAGGAACGGCGATGGGGACCCGCTTCGCGCCAAGTTTCGCCAACCTATACACAGGCCAATTTGAGTTGTACCTTGTGTGGGGGGGTGATCTCGGCGCTGGACTGGTCCTCTATCACCGTTATATCCACAACCTGTTTTTTATAAGTGACAGCCCGGAGGATTCTGCAAGATCCTTTGTAGACAGCCTAAACTCTAATACTGCTAATTTGGAATTGACTTATCATATTCACCCCAGTACCATTGATTACCATGACATAAAAGTGACAGTGATTGATGGGAAAATAGTCACCAAAACATTTGTTAAACCAGTTGGTACCAACAACTTTATTGATTTTTCCAGTAACCACCACCAAAAGTGGAAATTGAATATCCCCAAGGGACAACTGGGTTGATTACGACGCAATTGTACCCAGAAGGATACACTCTGCAAACAGGCAGAAGTGATGATCAATTCGTTTAGGGGAAAGTCGTACCCTATTACTATCCTGCAGGATGCTTTTGAACAAATTTGCAGATTAGATCAACGATCACTTATTGATGAAACCCCCAATATTGTACCAACAGGTACTAACTACTCTAATGATGGCAAGGAACCTATTAAAACCTCTGATAAAAGTTTATATTCCATTTCTAGTTACAATCAGCCAATAAAATATGCAAGATTATTAGATGTCATGTCATGAAATCCTTACCTTCTAAACCTAGGATAATTTTCCATAAAGCACGGAATTAGAAACAATTATTAGCACCTTCATTCCTCAAACCTGAATGTAAACGCATCAATACCTCTCTGACTGGTGATATGAATACACCTGAAACCTTTCTAGCTCAAAAACCTCCTAATGGAAATTTTAGATGTAGACGCTCTCGCTGTCTAACCTGTAAATTTATGAAACATCCCTCTACACACTACGGGCAAAACTTTTCCGGTTAAGAGCTTTATCAACTGCTCGGAATATGTGATATACTTAATATTTTGTACCTGTGGCTCCCAATATGTGGGAAGGACCACACGGGCTCTACGATGTAGGTTCTTGTAGCATCGGAGAGCAATCATAAATAAAAATCCTAAGCATATAATAGCTGCGCATATTGCAGATACCCAAGAGTGTGATTTATCCACAGTATCCATCATGGGTATTGAAACTATAGCAGTGACTGCAAGAGGTGGGGACAGGTTTAGAACTTTGCATACGTGAATCCTTCTGGATACATATGTTACCCACATTACATCCAGAGGGTTTCTACGAAATGATCGATTTATGCGAAGGCTGTAAGCGAACCAAGAGCCGGGGAGGATATCTCTCAAACGCGGTAATACATTTATATAAAGCACAACCTATTTATTTGAAAGGATTTCTACGATCCGCTGACCACTTCAGAATACCCTGACCAAGTTTGAGCAATAGGAAAAACCATTCAATTATCATTGGATAAGGGACTTTAGTATTCTATGAATAATGTTTGAGATTCGAACATTGATTCTAATCCTTTCCAACTGCTGGATTGTTTCTAATTAACTATTATTTTATATATTTTATATTTGTTTACGATTTAATACTGATTTATATTTGTATTTTATAGATAATAAATTGTATGCTTCTATTTTTCCTAACTAGCGCAAATACACATTCTTTGATTGTTGCTATTTTGAAATACGGAGTGGCAGAATCCGTACCTAGGGGAGAATTCACTAACTGACGAATTTAAGAATTTGTCAGTGGCTGACGATATTGCTGACGAATTAGTCAAATGTGTATTCACTAATTGACGAATGTGTATTTTTTCGTCATTTTGATTGACGTTTACAGATCGTCAATGGGATATCGCGGTGACGAATTTTGCCATA
>JABWIB010004649.1:18122-33159 GCA_016617825.1 Platyplectrum ornatum
TCTGCAATTCGTCACTTACTGAATTCCCCCCCTAATGTTTACATGTGTACTGAGCTCCTGTACATAATAGATAGCTGCCTGTCTTCCTGACACTGCCTATGGAGAGGGGAGGAGGGAGATGAGAGAGGACAATGCAGGGGAGGGGAGGGGGATCTGAAGCGATCGTTTAAACTGCAGAGCCTGTGCAGAGGCTGATCATACCGCTTGGAGGGGGAGTGTCAGCTGTCAGAGGGTTTTTTTTTTTTTTTGGACTGGACTGAAAATGAAAGGGCCGTTTTTAACAGTGTGGCCTGGGGCTGTAGTCCCATTAGCCCCATTGATAATCCGGCCCTGCCTATACCCCTTATGGACGTGCACAAACTTATGACACATATACTGGCCACTGTCAAGTGCTGTGCTTTTAACATAGAAATGAGAAGAGTTTCCCCTAGGGATAAGATCCCAATCTAAGCGCCACTTAAAATCTAGGTAGAACAGGGAGGGAAGAAGAGGGTCTATGTTGTTCCTTACACTTACCAGTTTCAGTCACATACATTTCAATGTATGAGGGGATGGGTTTCATGATTAGCATCCCTGCACTGTAGGTGCATACTGTATGTATGTTAAAGCAGATCAGCCTGTAATATTTAAGGTAGGCTTCTGGTCACATAAATACTTGTCAAAGAAGTCACAGGGAAGTAACATAATACACATAATAAAAGAGCATACATTATAATCATACCAAAGCATTTTGGTAGGATTATTTACCATTTGAAAAATGAATTCTGCCCATTTACGACAGTAATTATTAAAGTGATCACCACTACAATATTTAGATGTTTCTCAGGGTCAGTGTAATATTTATGCCTTGTGTTTTTTCAAATAAAAGTGAAAAATATACATATACAACAGAGAGTCATATATTTTAATCACATTTTATTTAAATCTGATGACAAGAAAATCTGTCATTGATAAATTACTGTTTCTAAAGTGAATAAAAGGCCACTATGGATTGCTCTGTGCAGACATCACACATAAAATATGTCTTTGTGGTTTATAAATCTTCACAAATAAACAACGAAAATCTCTTCAGACAAAGTTTTTAAACATAATATAATTTTACTGTGTATATAGCAGCAACTTCTTTAAACAACTGCAATCAAATTTGAAGCTTTCATAGATGAGCCTTGATTAAAATGAAGACATTTAAAGAACTATTAAAGAATTATGACAGGCATCTTGGAATGAGAAAACGAAAAGACTTGAACAAGTATATATTTTGCATGCAATTAAATGATAATTGCTTTAACTATAGACTTGAAAAGAACTTTTGTCTTGACATAGGATCTTACATTTTTTATGTAATATTCTTATATTATTTAAACCACAATAAAAAGATGCTTTTAAATACCACATTTCCAATTACAGTTTTCTATTACAGCTTTGTAAGTACAAACATATACTACATGTTTTGTGAAAGTATCTAATTATAAAAATATAGGTACACAGAAACACATATAGAAACACAGTTTTTTAAACGTTTTAAGTGCCCATTATGTACAGTTTTGAAGGGTATCAATTTAATTAGTAATAAGTAACCTATGTAAAATACCTTTGTTGTACTTTGGAATTTAATTATTATTTTTTTTTTGCTTCTCTCTATACATACTGTATACTACTCATAATAAAGCATCTGTGAGTAATAACAAAATGCATTGTGTATATGGATCATTCATATAGTTCTACAAAAAAAACTTCCATGTCACAGATCTAGCAGGTAAAAGAGTGCATAAGCCAAAGCAGTATATCTTTATTAAGAAATTAATAAGACTTCTACCTTAGGGAAAGAGCTCCTGGACTTCAAGAGAGTTCTTCCATACAGTATAGTGAACTATAAGGTAATATTTTGTGTACACCAAGTGGCACAGTATTGGTGACGCCATTTGTGTCATTTTTCCTCTGCCATTTCATGTATAGAGGTGAGTGGAGCATGAGTTTATATTTGTGCCATCCATGGCTTTACCAAATTCCTACTTACAATATGCTCCAGACTTATCTTTGTTTCCTGGTTTACTGTCACTTGCTGCAAAGGGAGACGTTGTTAAATATAGTGCAAATGAGCTACATGTTTTGTTCCTCCTACTTAAGCCTCTACAATTATTATAAGTTTATTTTTCTGATTACATCTTTTTAAGCTTTGCCCTCAATCATTTCATGCTTATATTCAAACAGATTTGAAGGCTTTAGAAATTAGTCAAATACAAATNGCTAAATAGGCTACTTTAAAGAAGGATATTCTTTTCTCACTATCGTGTTGATTGAGAAAAATATGTGTTCTACTTTTTATTGATAACAACTTGGTTTATTTCCATTTCACAAGTCTTACTCCTAACAAACTATTCCACATATCTCCAAAAGAAATAATATATTTAAAATTCTAGAGAATTCCAACATTTTCTACTAGTATGGCCAATTGGGGCAAGGACAAAGTCTTTAGCTGGCCATACACTATACGATTTTCCCGGAAAATCTGGGATTGTTNGGAAAAATTGTTCCGTGTATGGGAGCGATTTTTTCCGAATGATCTGACGATATTGTCCAAAGATTGTTTTAAAACGATTTTTTTATTTTATGGTCTGCTCAATCTTAATAATTTTTAAGGTAAAAAATCGTACAGTGTATGGGCACTTACAATAAGTAAGTACTAATTTGCATATTCTTTTTTTCCCATACAATTATTGTACATATGTGTACATATGTGTATGGCTGCTTCCAATTCCTTAAAAAAATTGATTAATTTTTTATCCAATCTTTAGATTGGACGATTTATCTTATAGTGTATGGCCAGCTTAAGTAACACTTGACAAGGACAAGTGCCTATTGCCTTCAAAAACTTACATTTCTGTATTGCTATTTTATCCAGAATGGCTATAGGACTGTAGGACCTTCAGTGCTACATANAATCAGCATCTGTGTCAGCATATTTGTTTATAGTTATATAAATATAGTAATGTAGTCATATCTGTTTAATGAAGTTCCATAATGTTTATCTAAGCACAAACATACATAAATACAAGAGCAACCATTTTTGTAAACATATTATTTTGTCCATTTTTTTTTTCTTTTTTGAGCACTGGGGTAATTTTGTTAAAGTAAATGTACATGAAGAGGTTGTGATGAATTAGCAGCAATGACACAGCCAGTGTGTATCTGTTTCCATACAATGACAATATATAAATACTTCAATAAATCACGTTTCCCTTTACTGACGGTATCCTTAGTGATCCTTCATCTTGACAGTCTGTAAAGTGCAGTCACTGGAATGTTATACATTTTTAAACACTGTACCATTTTCTAACAGTGTGGATTAGTGGATTGTATGCTGGTAGGCTGCAGCTGTCCATTGGCACTGTCATGTTTAGGAAAANTCTATTACAAGTTGTGGAGTGGAATACAAAATCAATGAAGTTGTCTCCAGCTGATAATCTTCATTTAGCATTTACAAAGAGGCAAAATGTAACCAGCATGAATGATGCTGGTCTTCTATTTACTAACCAAAGCTAAGCCCAATGTCATTGGTACACCAGCAGATTAAAATAAATAAAAATAGACATTGAAATTCAAAGTGACCTTGTTCTTTACAATTCACAGTGTGACGTCTTTTGTAGATATTTCAGTGAATATATCTTGTTTTACAAAGACATAAATATTTAACCAACTGTTTCTTATTAGACTCTTAGTTTCAGTGTATTCTGCTAGTGACTGGTTTTCAACCATACTGCGTGAGGCACTTTGCAATTGTGATTCTGCATATTTACACATGTTATGAATATTTCATTTCCCCTATGACAGTTGTATTTACACTCACAGTGCTACAAAGATGGGCTTTGGGCATAACAAGACATGATTCTATAGTTTACATGGATAAACATGCATGTATAAGAAAAGACAATTGCTGCCAGCATTGTAATATGTTATAAATGTGCAATTCAAAGATGAAACGTTTAACTTGTAGCAGCTACAATAAGTAAAAGATGCCAAATGTTTGGCACATATTGGAATCAAGGTAAATTGATCTTAAATGTCTAATTTTAACTGTGATCATGATGGTTTAAAGCTGTGATGAGAAAATCCTAAAACCTTTCGCTAGTGTGCATAGTAAATCCCTTTAAAGCTAGCCAGTTTTGTTAAGTAGATATCAGAATGTTAGTGGTGATGAATGTTAGTGGTGTTACAGTAATGAATGAAGCAATGCACAAGGTTGCTGCACTTGCTAACATGTTTAAAACATCTCACTAAAGCTGGCCATACACTATAAGATAAATTGTTCCAATCACAAAATGTTTTCAAGAGTGGGTAAAACCATGTTGACTTGCAGGGGGGAGTAAAATGAATATCAGTGTTTGCATGCAGGGAGAATACTTTATTGTTGCATTTTGCACACAGATACTGACCAGTGTTACTGTTACACTGTTATTAGTCTTGTGCTAAGAAACATCATCTCTCACCTGTAATACTGATTGCAATTAATTCAGTTTGCCTTCGCTGCAATTCAACATGGTTTTGCCCACTCTTGAAAAAATCTTTCGATTGGAACAATTTATCTTATAGTGTATGGCCAGCTTAAGCTTTAATAAGTACTTATTAACTATATTTAAGCAGGGAGATTTAAAAGTGGGGATGTTGCCCATAGCAACCAATCATATTCAGTTTCATTTTACATACTGGAGAATGAGAGCATGAATCTGATTTGTTATGGGCAACATCCCCACTTTTCAATCTCCCTTGCAATCTCCCTGCTTAGTAAATTTAGACCATAGCTTACCATTACACACACTAAACGGCAAGGATTGATTGTAAACTGGATTTGTGATTCAAATAGTAATAAACAAGTGGTTCATCTGTAGTGCAAAGTTTAGATTGTGAATTTCTAATCCAGAAGCAAAATAATCAGGAGCCCTTGTTGCAAAATAGAAATATATTTGTGTTTTTCTCATGTTTAATTTATAAAATGAGGTATGTGACATTGAAAATTACTTTAAAGCAAGCTTAGGCAACATGTGACGCATTAGAGCTACAGTGGAACCATACGTAACAGCATACCCTGTCAGCTTTTTGTGAAGAACTTAAATGTACAATATTTAAAAAACACTTTCTTAATGAATAGAAACAACCACTAATATTAATTGCATTAAACTGCCCCTAATATATATAGTTATGGGTAACATATACGAATAGTAACAATTTATAAAATTTAGGCCAGAACGAGCCTGATCAATTTAGATGTTAACAAAGATGATGTAACACTGGAATTCATAAAAAGAGATCATTTTGTTCATTTTTACAATTCTTTAAAAACCTTAGATATTGTTGAATTTTAATGTAATATTTGGCACTAGGTACTAACATAGGTGCCCCCTTGCACTCACAAACAATTAAGGAAAAAACATTCAAGGGCCACCTTGGATTGCTGCACCATGCAAGTTTGCACCTATGTTACCAAACAGAACTACAATGTATAGATTTAGTTCAATACACCACCAAGAAACATTAAATGTAATGAATATTTAGGGTATAAAAACAGTTTAAGGATTTTGGCAAAGGTATGGGTATTATAAATATACTACCCGAACTTTCCAAAATTCATTCCATAGCAGCAAATAATCTCCTTAAACGTTTTACGCATCTCCAGACTCCGGAAAGCGTAAATAAGTGGGTCTATAACGGAATTGCACATAATAAGAATTAAGTATGTGTTAAAGTAGGCACCATAGCAGATACAGTAAGAGTTGCCAGGACAGGAGATTATGAGGATTAAGTGGAGAAAAAAAGGTGCCCAACACACAACAAACACCCCCAATAGAATAGTGATAGTAATTGCACCCTTCATACACGTTCGCTGTTGCACTACGCCATCTACTGGCAGGGCAGCAATCCTTTTTACGTGGAGGCGTGCAAACAGAAACATATGGACATACATGGTGGCCATTAGGACAAGCATTGTGAAGAACAGCGTGATGAGACAGACAATGACAGTTTTGCTTTCAGAGTAAACGATAAATACAATGCCACATATAATACAGGATATCCAGATGACCATAATCAATGCTATGGCTTTCTTCACTGTCATAATACTGTGGTAACGTAAGGCATAGAAAATAGTGATGTACCTGTCTATAGCAATAACCAAAAGACTGCAAATTGAAGCAACTAAAGAAATGCAAATTAAAGAATCAAACACGTCATCTAGCTGTTGAAGGAGTTGGTCCCCTATGTCTAAATACTTGTTTTGCACTGCGATCACAATAGTTTCCAAGGCATTAGACACACTGACCAGCATGTCAGCTACAGCCAAGCTACATAGGAAAAAATACATGGGGGAGTGCAGGTTTTTATTCTTCAGTATAGCCAGAATCACAAGGATGTTCTCCAGCAGGCTTATAATTCCCAGAGTTAAGAAAACCTCAGTTTTAATGAAGACTTGCTCACAGAATTCAATACTGTGATTGCTGAGTAAAAGGCTCTCATTTAAGTCCAATGTCCCATTAAACTGAACAGAATGAACGGAGACGAGGTCATTTGATGCATTCATGTCTGAAGCCTTGCGTGGTCACAAAGAGCACAGGATCTGAATGACACCCTCTTTATTAAGCCAGGTTCAGTCACTCAGCACAGCAGGGGTATCAAAGGAACATCGTTGCAAATGTATAAGAGTTAAGCAATGTCATCAGTTAGGTCACATTGGACTGCAGGACATGTGTCTTGTTCCCATGAGTTTCCAAANAGTATAATTACAGAGGGTCCTTGTGGTCCTTATGTTAAGGGCTGGTAGCCTCTTCTGAGATAAATTCAGCTGCATTAGTTTCCATTTTATTAGATGGTATAACATCTGCCTGCACTCTGCCCTTCTTTCTGCAATCCATCTGCCGTTGATCAGAGTGTGCAGCAGTTACTAGGCTGGGAAATAATTCCACAGATTTTTACATTCATTGATGGCTTGAACTCCTCCTCATTTTCCAGCATATGCNACTACCCACTTATAAAGCAGGTGAGCTCTGCTTCAGACAGCAGAAGCAGCAGGTGCTATACTACAGCATGTGTAATGTTTGTTACAGTCTGCAAGAAGAAACTGTTTGCTGCCCTCTGCAGTCTCAGTGTTAAAAATACAGAAGATCCATTTTCATTTCATAAAGTTGGCACAAGACCAATATTAAAAGTTCCATTCTGCCATAACTAAGTTGTTATACATGTTACAATTTCATCACTGTATCTTGGCTTTCTGTGATAATAGGTTATATGAAAATGCACGATTCAATAACATTAATTTAAACAATGTCAATCTATTTATCTATTTGCTATTGTATCCTACAAATGCATCTACTAGTATGGCCAATGGGACAAGGACAAAGTCTAAGTGACACTTGACAAGGACAAGTGCCTATTGCCTTCAAAAACTTATAGTAATATAAATATAGTAATGTAGTCATATCTGTTTAATGAAGTTCCATGATGTTTATCTAAGCACAAACATACAAATACAAGAGCAACCATTTTTTGTAAACATTATTTTGGTACATGAAAAGGTTGTGATGACATATCCAGTGTGTATCTGTTTCCATACAATAACAATATTTAAATACTTCAATAAATCACGTTTCCTGTAAAGTGCAGTCTCTGGAATATTGTAAGTTTTCACGGTACCATTTTGCATCAGTGTGGATTGTGAATTGTATGCTGCAGCTGTCCATTGACACTGTCATGTTTAGGAAAAGCATGGTCTCATCACGCTGTTCTTCACCATGCCTGNCCTAATAGCCACCATGTATGTCCATATGTATTTGTTTAAACGCCTCCACGTGAAAAGGATTGCTGCCCTGCCACTGGATGGCGTAGTTCAACAGCAAACATGTATGAAGGGTGCAGTTACTATCACTATTCTATTGGGGATGTGTGTTGTGTGTCATTTACCTATTGAACCGTACAGCTAGCATTTTTTGCTGTTTATTAGAATGTGATTGTTATTCATTGTGACTATTTTCTGTATATAATTACGCACTTCAATAAAATACTTCCCCCACATGCAGAACTCTTTGTTNTGCGGCACTCAATAATGCTCGAAAAGTCCAAATAACTGTAACTCCTCGAGAGTTCAGAAACAGCCGATGGTGCACTTCTATAGATTCTATAGATTAATATATCCAACAGAAAATTTAATTTACAACAAATTGTGCATTGTAGTCGCAATACACTATTTGTTGTAAAAATAGAGAGAGATAAACACACACACACACACATATAAACAAAAACAAGATAAGTGTGCACTTAAACCTTCAATAGAGTGGGATGATTGTACAATAAAAGTTTACCTCCAAGCCAAAGAGCAGAAACTCTTCAGACAACAATAAAGTCAAGCAGTTATTCACTGCATAAAAACCTTTATCAGATTCTGATGTCCACACTAGNTCCTTAGGACAGCTGTGTCTTCAAATCTGAGATCAATGGGTGCGCTTCATAGTGTAATAAAGTTTTATTTCTCAGTAAGAGCACGATAAAAGCTTCGGTTTAAANACTAATACCATAAAATTTCTTTGTGTAAAGCATGCAACAGAGTCACAGGAATACTCATTGGTCCCAGCTGTAAGTGTCAACTCAGCGGTGTATTCGCAACGAGCTGCTACCTCTCCAACCTCAGAGTGTTCGTGATTTGCTCCAGCCAACGCGTTTCATCAGGAAGAATTCATCAGGGGGTGTGGAGAAGCGTTCCCCTGGCTTGTTTATATCCAGCAAATAACATGCATCTTTCGCACAGTTTAAAGTGGCAAGCGCACACATTATAATTTTACATCAAACTGCACATTTTGATCCCATTTGCCTAATGCAAATCAAGATTGCATACAGCGGTTATATTTCCCGAACTTAGTGAAAAGTTTAAGCCGTCTCTTTTGTAACCTTCGGGGACCATACCTTTTATATTGGGTTACACATATTTCATAGACAATCAGTTTATATGGTTGTCTATTAGGTGTCTAGACTTCAAGAATAAAAAGTATATATAGAGAAATAATCTGTAACATAACTTTGAAATATATCTAGTGGCAATTTCATTCATTATTCAAAAATATTCACTATATTTTTAGTCAATATTCCTCCTGTACGTGGTTGAAAGCATACAATCCAATGCATATTATCAATACGTGGTTGAAAGCATACAATCTAATGCATCTTATCAATACATAATGGAAAATTCCACAGTAGTTTCAAAGTAGCATTTGTACAACAGAATATATTATCAATAAATCATTTACCCAATCTAAAACAACCTAAAATATTGATCAAAAGACTAAAAAAAACAAAGAGTTATATTATAAAAATTTTCAAGATTGCTATAAAAATGGAGCAAGTTCTACTCCCTCATTAANTCCTTTGAGAGTTGTTGTATTCAAATAAATAATCCAATAGTTTTCCCTTTGCGCTATCCTTAAGAGTCAATCTCCACCTCTAATATCCATTTCAACACACTCGATGGCTGTAACTTTTATTCCCTCTGTTTTATNGCCATAAAATTTAGCAAAATGTCGTGTGATTGAGTGATTAAAATTTTGTTTCAAAATTCCTCTTAGGTGCTCCAAAATGTGGGTTTTTAAGCATCTCATTGTCTTTCCGACATAGAGAAGCCCACAAGGGCACTCAAGTACATAAATTACAAAATTACTGTTACAGTTTAAATGGGTATTTATTTTAAAGGATTTCAGATTTGCAGAATCTCTAAATGTTTTCTTCTCATTATGTATATATTTACAAACCTTGCAATGATTGCAGGCATAACATCCTTTAATTATAGGAAGACCTATTGGTTTTTCAAGTGGCAAGGTAGAGAGGAAGCTTAAAAAAGACTTAATAGTTTTGGGTTTCCGGAATACTATTTTCAGTCTAGGCGGTATAATTGGAGCTAAAATAGGGTCTGTCGTAAGTATCGTCCAATATTTGTTAATAATAGACGACACCCTTTTACTAACAGCATTAAACTTTGTAATGAATGGACAAATGACATTATTCTCCCGTTTTTGATTTTTATATTCTAACAAGGACTCTCTCTTTCTCCCTCGTGCTTTCATAAAGCTATCCTCGATCAGCTCCACTGGATGATTCCGGTCTCGAAATATCTGTTTATATAATTGTGCTTGTATATCAATGTTTTCAATATTAGAACAATTATGTCTAAGCCNCAAAAATTGTGAAAATGGTATATAGTTTTTCCATTTTCCGAAATGGCAACTAGAGTATTTGATATAACCGTTGGAGTCTACCTCCTTTATAAAAGTAGATGTCTCCAGAGTAGATGTCTCCAGAGAGTCACCTTCACTCAAAAGAGGACTACATAACTCAAGGTCCAAAAATTCAATTGTCCCCCCCCCCATTTTTCTGTAAAGCTCAGACCATAAGTATTTTGATTTAGACGATTGGCCACAGATGTTTCTGGGCATACACATATTCCCGCTCCCAGCTTCCCATATATAGGTTGGCGAAGCTGGAAGCGAAAATAGTGCCCCACTGTGTCCCGGATCTGGATATAGAACTTCTCTAGAAACACAAAGCAATTCTTCTGAAGTATGGAGTACGTACAGTTAGTAATGAATTCAATCAATTTAGTTGATAAACAAGGATCCGCATGTAATGTGTCCATGAGCACCTGTACACCCCGGTCATGAGGGATCAAGGTGTACAGGGCCTGGATATNAATACTGCACAGATTGTAATGAGGTAACCAAGTGATCTTTTCCAAACATTTCAAAACATTACTAGAATCTTTCCAATAGGATTCAAGCAGTGGAACATAATGTATAATCTGTGAGTCAACATACTCCGACAATCGAGACGTGATAGATCGATCTCAGATATAAAGGGGCGGCCAGGGGGCTTTTTTTGGTCCTTATGGACCTTAGGAAGATGATAATATTTTGAAAATTTATGGTCTTAGTCTTTAAACCGAAGCTTNTATCGTGCTCTTACCAATAAAACTTTATTACACTATATAGTGCCACTTCTCTCTTTTTCTTGAAATCAGCTTAACACATCCAGCGCACTCAGTCAATTTGGAGCTCACCAGTCCCGATCCGTGTATCTGTAAATACAATCACCTGTTACATGTTGTCACTCAGTAGTGACACCATGCACCACACGGCAAGACTTAATAATCAGCAATTAGTTTCCAAGTCCTGCCTATGCTGCAGACACGGCCGTTCCCCAGTCCACGCTGCTGTCGGCTCCTACGTCTCCAGCTTCGCCTAGCAACCAGGACGCTAGCGTGATCTCCTCTGCAGCTAGTTCCTGCGGAGGGTATGATGTCAGACAACATCCTGGCAACAAGGACGCTGGACTCCCTGATCTCTCTCTCTCATTGGTCAGCCTCTATTTAAAACCNGGTGCGTAGCTCAGGTTCACTGCTGGTTATAGCGTCTCGCCATCTGTTTCTCCATTCTTTTGCTTCTGCTCTGTCTTTTGGATCCTGAGTGCCCTTGCCTCCTCCTGTGACACACCGATGTTCTACTACTTCTTATCCTGGNCTGAGTGTTCTGCTGNTTGGGTGCGTCTGTGAGTGGCTGTCCTGGTATTGTCTGTACTGTTTGTTGGGTGTTGTTCTACCTTCCACAGGGTTTCCACTGGTCCCTGTGTCATCTGTTTCTGTGGATAACTGCCGGGGGCCATGACCTGCTGGCAACTTTCGGCCACATGACTGTCCACACCTTTAGTGGCTCCAGCAAACACAAGGTCTTCTGTTAGACTCTGCTCCCTGGTAAGCGTCCTACTTTCTATTACCTTTCCACACAGTACCGTAACATCACCGCAACGCATTTTGTGGAGTTCTCACTTCTTTCCACCCCTTGGGGCCCCTGACTGTGCGGGGCCATAGGTGGCCGCCTATACAGCCTATGACTAGGGCCGACTCAAGTCCTGTCCCTATACAGATTTCTCTCTCCACTCTATATTATAGTACCAGCCTCCTTCATTATTTTCATTATTACCTCATATGCTTAATATTCTTATACACCCTTCTCTCTAAACATTTTCTTTTTAAACAAACAAAAAGTGACACTTTCCCTATTTAATAGTATAATTTGTAAATTTTATATACATATATGTTTTTAATTGTTTTGTAACGGAANACTTTACAGTGAGGCAGTGGCACAATAAAAAGCAAATAAGAATCAAAAGGTGGGAAGTGCAGTAATTGTATAGTAAGGGCTGGGTTTGGACCTTATGTGCAATCCTCACTCCTGCAATGTCTTTATTTTAAGTGACATTGCAGGAAAATTTAATGTAGGGATCAACACACGTGACTTNTGTCCTTGATGTTCTTCACCCTGGACTCACAAAAATTATCTCATGGCATTATGATCTTGGACCTCTGCTGCTGCAATTAGAGAGCATATAACATANGGGTAAAGGTGGTATGGATTTGGTCCTTTATTTATATTCTGTATATATTTATATTAAGTTATATGCATTGATGTTATGTTTTGGTGTATTACATTTAGATACTTATGAATTATACTTCATGAGTAAAGTAAAGAAATACATGATCATAATAAGATAAATAAGATAATATGATAGTGCTATATAAAAACCTGATAATANATAAGTAAACAAATAATAAATTAATAATATAATTACTTTCTCATCTTTACAGCCCCCCTCTTTGAGGCCGATTCAATGCTGCAGTATTTTCTTCTTTACCCAAACAGCGTAAGGGAGAAAATTAGCATCTTTTAGCTCGCATATAAAAAGACGCGATTAAGTCTTACCGTAATAGACGGGAAAATGCACGTCTTTTTCGCATCTTAAACATATGTGCGTCTTTTTCGCGTCTTAAACATGAATTGAATCAGCCCCTTTATGTACTTTCTGTTATTTACTGTCATTTTGAACCAGTGCCGACTCTGGGGTTTCTTTGCAGGNGATCCCACCTTGGAAACCAGAGCAGTGCTGTTCCAAAGCGGGTCACCCTATCCTTGGGCCGTAAAGATGAGGATTTACCAATATCTTTTAAGCACAGTTGAGGTATTATTACACTTTTGCTTTCAGCAAAATTACCAATAGGAGTTTCCTAAGATCTTTTGAGTGTAGTAAAGAAATCACTTGCAATATATAGATGAATAACAGGTGGGAGAATAATTTTCCTGAGTATTGATCAAGGCTACATTGAGAGTTCTTTATATTCATAACTAGACAGTGGGGACTTGATTACTATTTATTTTATGAATAGAAATTTTATTACATAGTTCCATGGGGATAATGAATGCTCATGTGACCAATATGTATATGTGAAGCTTATTANTTTCTTTCTTCCTCTGCAGTGCAGTTTTTTATTTATTGATTTGCTTTATGATCTATTGCTGCAGACACAGATCAATGGTATGAAAGTAAAATCTGATATTACTGTGATTTTCACATAATGGAAAGCTTACACTGAATAAGCTGTCAAGGTTAAGTGAATAATGTCATTTAATGAGATCGAAAACGCTTTTTATTGATATTTATTTTGAATAAAAACTGATTGAATTTCAGTAAGTTTCTAAAAATNCACTTTTTTATAGCTTGTATTTGTTTATTTATTGCAGAGGAGAACTGCACATTCTCTTTTATGCAAAATACAGGTTTTTAAAGTACTCAATTTAGATTAAATGTGTTTTATCCCCTGGCTTTTGATTGTCTGTAGCTATTAAATGACAACAGCGCTGAAGAGGGTTTATATTGTAAGCATTCAACTCAGTAAAAAATNCACTTTTTTCTTTTTATTTATGAATTGGAACCACTTATAATGAATATATAAGGAGCTGGGTGTCTATTAATATAATAGCTTATAAAAGTTAACAGTAACATTTTTATATTGGCTGGCACAGTATTATTCTTTTTAGTATGTAGTATATTCATATAATAGCTTAAAAAAGTTAACAGTAACATTTTTATAATGGCTGGCACAGTATTATTCTTTTTAGTATGTACAGAACGCTGTATAACATCCCACCCTCATGCGTACACCCATGCACACACTNTTTCACTCTATTTTGCAGCCAGTTTTTAAATTTAGGCTTTGAAAAACAATGTGTTTTTCACAGTCTGAATCTAGTCCTAAGATGCAATAGCATATTGCCATCTATGTGACTTGAGTGCGGGAACCTGGCTAGGAGCATTGGCGGTTTGTAATCACATTTCCTGGCTGCTGATGCTCACATTGCATCTTTCGATGGCACAAATTGTTTCGATGAGTCCTGACAGTTACCTAGCAGCCAGGAAAATAATGGACATAGTAGTGCAGCTCATTGNTAAGCCCTCCTGCAAATAGATGGGCTGAGTCATGTTGCCTCCATCATGTTGCCTCCACAGGTTTTAGCTTCTGCAGCTCTGCTTCAGTACTCAGCATTTTGTTCCACCTCCTGTTACTTCCTTTTGTTACCTATTTTTTTGCTTCTTGTTCCCACTCCTGTTTGATCTCCTCCTATCCCACTTTCTGGCCCCTCTTCATCCCTACCCTCTTCCCTCGCGGATTCTATCCCCAATACTTACCTGTGCTCATTTGTCATATGGTGTTTTTATTGTATTCTCACATTTATTCCATCAGTGATCCATTCCCTGTATTATTATTATGTGATACCCCAGGTATCCCTGTGTATTGCCATGCTGACTGTGCCTTTAAGGTTTGGAGTGTGATATGCCCACATTGCTGCGGTTTGCTGCCTGTTGCTGAGGACCAGGAGAGGGACTGCTGGGATCGATGCCAGAGATCCAGAGGACCGCTGGAAGCAGCTGCTGTGTAACCTGATTGTTGGAAGAAGACTTCTTTCAGGAACCGGGGCGTGAGGACCAGAGGGAAGCCAGAGAGACCTTCTGCAGTAAAGACTTAATTCACACTGCACCTCATTCATTAACAGGGCATTGGGGACTTGGTTATTGCTGGCACACTCTCCCTTAAGCAAACGCTGTCCTGCCACCTAGTGCTAAGACAGACTGGCCGTCATCTTGTCTTGCTGAGTGGTGGCGATATAGAATGTAAGCTTGC
>JABWIB010004650.1:0-12500 GCA_016617825.1 Platyplectrum ornatum
TGTTAGGTTTCTTGGTTGGTGCAAATTTAATTGAGCACTGAAATTTAATATGTTTCCAAGCTGTGTTTTCTGAGATTAAATATACCAATAGGTGTTATTTCATTTGTTAGGTGTTTAGATAACATGTATAAATATTTAAGAATGCAAAACATGTACATTTTTACAAGAAAATGTTGCAATCAATTNTATATATATATTTAGCTTAGAGCAAAATCTCATCATGCATATCAAGCTCACTGAAGGAATATTAGTGTGAATAAGGGCCTTTGGTTTATAGAAAATAATCATTAAGGTTCATAAATGGTTAATTCCTTTATAGTAGGTATGACCAATTTGGTGACCAATCAGGGAGAAAGTTGTTCACTTAGCTGTGTATAACAGAAATAGAATGTTCAACATTTATCTAAATATTCAGCCTTCAGTTATTTCTCTTTCAGGGAAGTCTAAAACTGGATACACAATGGCTATTGTTCACATAATGATTGTTCCAACTACATGGAAAGCAAGTGTTTGGAACAATATTGTTGCAAAACATGGTATCATTTCATTGCATCATTTTACATTTCTAATTAAAGCAAATGTTAAAAGAGTGTAAAGTGTACCTATCTTACTATGTTTCATGCAATTTCCCTTTTACCTCTCCTTGCAGTTGGACACAGGGCTGGAAGTGGCTGTGTATACAGGAGTATGCCATANCGTCACTTCCACTGATTCCATTGAACTACGATAAATCACCATTAACTAATATCATTTGCTTTGTTTTCATTACGCCACTTCAAAAATTCCATTTTGGCCAATGTTTGGGCAGTCATAATGTTGCAGTAGGCGGCTTTGGGACAGATTTAACTGTATAACTTGTGTAGGGTGAAGGGAGGCATTGTGCTGCTGATCAGGACAAATTGTATGACTTTTAAAGACATTTGATCAGTTAAAATTTTTAGTGTGTATTCCAGCAGGGTTCCTGCATTCCTTATTTCATTGATGGAAGATAGGATTATTTAATATTAATTTAGAAAGAAAAAGTAGAGATTTGTGGTATTGGAACTCTGCTCTAGAAGAAGTAGTGGAGACACAGGGAGAGGTTGAAAGACGATATAAGCAGAGCGTGAGCAGGAGAAGGGTTGCCTAGCATCCTTGACTGACTGCTTCAATAATCCTTATTGTGGAGTGAGAGACACAGTGTTTTTAGAAGGAGCCATTATATCTACCATAAGGTGCCGCCCTAACCAATGTGATGCCCTAGGCAAAATTATTCTGGTGTCCGTTGTAGAGAATTTACATACCCCACGTTTGGGACTATATTACCAATAAATATCTATAAAATACATTATTGGATAAAAACATTAATTAAAAAAAAACTTTTTTCGTCCATGTATGATTTGTCGAACCATCCAAGTCTGGCTGCCAAATTTTTAGAATTGAGCTACTCTTTGTTGCCCCCTTGCCCAAATGCTGCCCTAGGAGTGTTGCCTATACTGTCTATGCCTAGAGCTGGCTCTGGTTACACTTACCAAGTTTAGACTGAAGGTTTATATTACGGATTACAATTAGGGCTTTTTAATATTGGCCACACTGTAATTGGATTCATAGTTTTATAGAGGGGCCTCTCATAGTTTAAGATAAGTTAGTGTTATTTTATTGGGGATTTATTATTTCATTTAAAGTATGTTATACATTTGTTACTATAAATTATTGAAATTAATGTTATGTACCTTTTTCATTCAAACAACGTATACAAAAGAGAAACTGCAGAAGAACGGTGGCAGCANAATAAAATGATTTACATTCAGCTGAATTTGTGTGTATGAAACTCTATCTTAAAGTTAAATAGTAAATCTTATAGAACTGTACACTCTGTTGACTGATTCCAGTAACACTATTGGAATTGCCTTAAAAACTTTCCAAGGTAAAGACAGGATGAACTGAGCAGCATGAGTATATGGGTTTATAAAATACAACCCTACATAGTATAGTAACTAAAATTATATCCCTAAAGATACAGTATTTTACAAAAGCCACTGGATAATGTAGCAGAGCGGATAACAGAACTGGAATCAGGTAGGGCCAGTGCTAGGCCTNGAGTTACCATATCAGCAAACATTATCCACAAATCTTAAGCAAGATACACACTGGAGAGGTAACTGTTGATTATCANTTCAATTAATCGATAATCATCTGATTTCTACAAAATTCAGACAATGCTCTGACTCATTTGGATCTTTGGAATTTCTAATTTTAACGTATCAATGACGTCCCAATGTCTGGAGAAAACCTTAGTGTGTACTGACACACGATCTTCAGAGCAATGAGTCCCATCAATATTTCTGCATAGTGCTCATTGATAAGCTTCAGCGTATATCCTGCATTGCAAGCTATAACCAATACATCTGACATTACCTCAAAATTAGAAACAAGGATAACATGGAGAACACCTGCATAAATAACTTAACATTTGTTGGTATACATTAAAATAGTGCATAGTGTAACTTTTTAAAGGGCCTCATATTAGTTTTGCAACATATTGGGCCCTATTTACTTACAATATTTGCAGTCCATTCTATAGTGCCGGTATGGTGCTAAACCCTGCCCCTTACATAAGCCCCGCCCCTCCGGTCCCACAGTTTTTTTCAACTAACATTCAGCCCTCCAGTGGTGAGGAGGCGGAGCTTAGAAAAGGGGGCGTGGCTTCGCATGAGAAGTGTCGGTATGCCATACTGGCATATACCGTCCCACTTCGAGCCCTGGTCCATATTCATAGTAGTTGAACTCGCATCTAATTGCTGTGAGCCTGGCTATTTACAAAGACTTACCTGCCCTAAAAAGTCCTGTGAGGGTGTGCGAGATCCCTGACACCTTTCCCCCTACTAAACCCCACCCCTTGTACAATCTCCCCTCCGGACTGGAGGATAACATTTAACACGAAATCTAGGGCCCTGAATGGGTGGGGCTTATAAAGTGGGTGGAGCTTACCTCTATAACCCCACAGAAAAATACCCACTTCGACCCCTGACTGATACCAGCAAATAATATGAATATACAGAGTTACAAGGGGTGCACCAACTTCCCATTTGGAGGGATGTGGTAACGACCTTGCCTCCCCCTTCCATTCATTGCAACACCTTGTTCAAATTTATAGGGGGTCTACTTCAAAGGGACTCATTTACATATATAACATTATTTTTTATTAGTATAGAGAAAAATGTTGGTTGAATAAATGTGCAATTTCATTTATGTGCTGCTCTCTTTATTTGGCCAAACATGACATGTGGTATGTGATATGTGTTAGATAACATTGGAAACAGGGATATATTTTAGCTATGGAGGCACATGCCTGAGCAGCTGTATTTATTGGAAACCTAACCAATGTTTTACTGTGTATAAAAAAGCACTGGAGAGTGAGAGATGAGTATTTTTACACAGTAACACTTAATGGTTCAGCATTTTTTTCATTCAGCTTTGGTTTTAATTATCCATCAAACACAATGCTAAGAAACACATTAACATGGTTTATTTGCTTTTGCCGTCCTGTTTATTTTCCTCGTAAGGAAAAAGGCATAATTACACATCTCTGCGTCCTTCTCCCTTTTTTTTTTTAGGACAATACAACTGGTTTATGCAGCATACATGATGCATAACTGGTTCAAAACAACTCTAGCAGAGACGGGCAGATGTGATGGACAGATGGGTGGACGATTAAAACAAAGTATATTATTAGCAGCATTTCTATAGCTTGAATGTCAGCCAACAGAACAAGCACTTGCCAAACTAGCCCTGTAAACCGCCCCCTGGGGAGTCAGGAATATGAGTCGTATGCTTTTGTGTCACATGAATCAGTTGGATGCCTGTANACATCTGGAACATCTCCTGTGCCGTACTTTAAGTTTGTTATTGTGTTACAGTGAAAAAATAAATTAAAACAGATTGCTAAAAATGGAAATTGTCTGTTAAACTTGCCATCCATAATTGTAATGCGGTCATTCAATGCTTTTCTGGGGCTCATATTTATCTAATAATTTATGTATAGTTGTTATGGGTTAGGTGAAAAATAAATAACTATGTATCATGTGAGGATTACATTTCAAACCATGATCCTTGTCTTTATTTTGTACTCTTTTGAGTGTGAGTGTAAGATAAATTGCTGCTTTCATGCATGACTATATTCTAGATATTGACATTCCAGATAGATAGACATTCATTTTATCCATCAATGTATAAACCACCAGGAACAATGAATGTATCACCTGTAAAGATTATTAAGCAGTGAAGGGGATACATTTTTAAAATGATTATATTAACTCTTTCTGATTGGCCCTGGTAGACGGCTACCATATTCGCACCTTCAGAGGCATTTAAAGTATTAGTTGATCTTTAAAGTTTTAAAGACTATTTACATTGTTTTAATTGTCAATGTTTTGCATTAGGTCTGCAGTAATTGCTACATATGGCCTGATCCTGATGTAGTAAGATTTCTCTGTAGGTAAGTAGTTTTTCCATAACAGAGTTACAATCAAATTATTTCAATCTCGCCGCCACACCCCTCGCATGGAAGGGAAATTGTCCACTTAAATGCTCTGATCACCACCTTAAGTTTTATGCAAACATTGGTGTGGGGAAGGATGTCATATGTATAGTCTGCATCCTGCCCACACAATACATAAAAATGTCCTGGTTCTGTGCATCTGATGGGTTTATTAGACCCAACAATCCTAAATCAACAAAAATNACATATATACAAATAGTTATATTTTATATATGTTGAAAAAAAAAGTTCATAGTAATATTTTTAAATTTGAAATATATATCTGAAATATGTATTTCAATGTTACCAATATTATAACCTAAAAGGTCAGGCTTTGCATCAACATTTCTGAACAATTATATAGGAAACCTCTTAATAAGCAACAAAGTGTAAATTTTAATAAATTCTAATGGCTTCCAATGGAAGCAGAGGAAGAGGAGAGAGCTTTGTAGGTTGTGGCGAGGAGTTTGAANAGAATTATGAAGAAGATTGGAAGTCAGTGTAAAGACTGACAAAGCAGGAGTGGAGATGGTGCGACGGGTGAGGAATATTAGTCTAGCAGCTGCATTAAGTGTGGATTGTAGAGGAGATGAGTAGTAGTAGTTTAGATGAGAAATGNCAAGAGAGTGAATGAACATCTTGGTGGCTTCATTGTATAAAAAAGGACTCCTAGGTACCGATCCTGGGTGTTGGAGGTTGTCAATGGTAACAGAAGTTTTTCTTTAACATATTTGTAGTATATATTTTTTTATGAATAAATAAATATATTTTATGCGCTAGAAAATCTCAAAAGAAATTAAATTCCAGAATGCTTGAAATGATAATACTAAAGCGATTTGTAAAAATACATTTTTAATTCAATAACCTAAAAGCAAACCATACTTTAGAGCTTAAGATTAGCAGAGATTAAGAGCTCTTAATAATGAACTTGAATCTCACCCTCAGTTCACATCGTCCTCTCTATGGAATGGCCTGCTCCGGAGTAGACTGTAGCAAATNNATTTTTCGTTTTATANTTGTATCATGTCCAGAGTGTAGAATAGTAGCTGTTGCATGAAATAAATATCTTTGTAACCAGTTTGGTTCCTGGCATAGGGAGCTGCAGGATGTTGATAAAGTACACTGATAAATGGACATTCTTTTGTGGAGAGTGAAAAAGCTCCAATCTTGATGGTTCACCAATCAAACAGGGTGGGTATTGTAATAAAGGATACCCTCCTAGCGCTTAAATGGATCCGTATCCCCAATAGCTTTGAACTGCCACTGAACCTCTGGGTTGCCTTTACGGTCNTCAATGTATTGCGGTAGTGGCTCCAAACAGATGGTATCAATCAGAACAGTCAAGCAGCGTGTTCAAACAGTGTATTGCTTATTATGGTACTTCAGATATTTTTGCTGCTCATAGATTAATTCTTTCTATGCTCGACTCTGTTGAAGGTGAGATTCCAAGAGTAAAGATTATTTCTCCGCTAAGTTAAAAGGCAATTGGCGACACGTTTCGTCTATTAGACTGTTTCAAGCCACATGTAGTCACATCAGACAGAAGGAGGTCTTTTTAAAGACCTGTTCACGTGTAGTAAGACTGGTCATTAAAAAATTATATTTTTTTAATGAGATTTTTATTACATTTTGAAATAAATGGTACATTGATAAATATATATTTTATGATGTCTCAATCTTAGCATTATTTCTCTCAAGAGATCTTAAAAATTATTTTTAAAAGAATGCAACACATCTTTAAATAAATCTTTGGGATAACCTCTTTCACTAAATATATTTGTCAGAGCCTTAGATTGTTCTAGAAAATCAGTTATTGAATGTGGAAATGAAAGTTAAATTATAATCATATTTATTAAGAGACTGAACAAAGACTTATGCCTGTAATTCAGTACTCCTTCATGTAATGAGAAAATTGTCTATATAGCATTGCTAGAGCACCAGGTTCGCCCCATACTCACTAGCCTGTACATGGAGCTTTTCAAAAATGCAGGTTGACAAAAAGAAAATAATTATGCTCTAAAATAAACTTTATACTGTAAATAATGAAAACTCTAAGTAAATAATTAACTATAAAAATAAATCCCCAAAAATTAGGCTTGNCATTTATTTTTCAAATAAATGTATTTGAGCTGGGGATACTTTTTTACTTGATAAATTGAAAACTACACTAGAATTTATTTTATTAATGTTTTCACTCGCATTCATCATACAACCAACAACCAAACTAGCTATCTAGCTAAAAAAAATTGGTTGAGATTGTTAAAATGAATTTTTAATTGATGTTTAGATGCAATATATTTAAAAAGTTACTTTGCCACGGTGTAATTAAATCATGATTTGCACATTGTAATATATATGTAAACTAAGAGTTTATGCATTCTGTATTGCATTTACTAAGACAGCACACAATGTTTCTAATAACTTTTTATTAAAATTAAAATATATACTGTACATAATGTATAATGTACATAATGCTATTTTAAAAATACATGTTTAATTCTAAATACATGCAAAAATATGACAGTGCATTGTATTATAAGTTGAACCGCTCTGTAATATTGTAGTAGCTGCTCACTTGATTATTTAAAGCCACCGAATATATAAACAGCCCCACCAGTAATGGAAGCGTGGGTACAGAAACGTATTAGTGAATCAGTCTATCTTGGTCTCCTTTATCATCATCCTTTTAACACTAGTGCACTATGAACAACTCATTACCTACAACATTACCTTTGTATATGTCATTTACTGGATAGAATTAAGCTTCTCCTAATACCAGGCCTCCCCATAATACCAGACAAAATATAATTTTGTTTTTTAGCTTATCACAGTGCATGCCCAGAACAAATGCACACATAATTATTGTGATACAGTCGCAAGCTAAACTTACTGCTGTCACTTCGTACTTTTGTGTCTACTTTGTGTCTAGATTCATTCAACACTCCAAAACCTATATCACACCTTACTGTAGTGGGAGTAATTAATCTTACAAGCACAACATTTCATGTAGACACTATAATAATACTACCTTTTCCATGTCACATAACAGTGAATATCTTTGTACTTGCATTTGACTCGAAAAAGGTGATGTAACAGCAACGCTAAATTGCAATGAATAAAATAACGCAGTCCAACTTTAGTTTTTATATCTATATTAAAATAAATAATAATAATAAACANTTAGAAGCCAGCAGTTACATGCAGTCTCACTGGATNTGTTTACATTTTTACAAATTCTTCAGCTCAGCATGCAGGAATGAATTCATAGCTGCAGATTACTGAAGTGCATAGAAACTTCAAAGTTGCTGAGTCACTTCTCTACTCTATAGTAATTACCAATTATCCCAATCCCCATGCATATCATATTTCATAGCTGGCAACATCCTAAATATGAAATATACTTCAGGCATCACCAAAATGCATTATTACCCTGCATTATTATTTTCACACTTAGTAAGTCTGGAGGTAATGATACATTTAATACTACCAATTTTTAATGAAAAATAACTAAGCCACAGACACAAGGAAATTACCTTAGCTCATCATTTAAAACAAGCAACAACTGATACCCCTTTCATGCTGACAACATTTCAATTCCAATGAATAAATGAGACTATTTTGGGCTGAGGCAAGTGGTTATAGCAGGTGGGGGTGTCAACAGCAATAACGTAAAGTGACAACACGTTGTCAGAAAGGAGTACCTCCCCCCAACCCAAATCCCCCAAAACATTCCTGGCTCCACCTCTTCAAATTGTACNCCTCATCATTGGAGGAGGCACACCAAGCCCCCATCACGGGACATAGCAGATATTAGCTGATAGCAGATATTTCCCCCATGTTTTTTCTTGCCAAAACCTACATTGACACCCACATTGTTACCGCAACCTATGTCCCGTCTGAAAAGCAATCAACATGTTAAATGAGGGAAACTATTTTTCCAAGAGAGCGAGATTTATAAAACCTTGGTCACCTGACCAACCACCCACCCAGTCACCCCGCCCCATCACCGACCATAATTTACACCCTATAGCACCCAACAGTGATTGTTAAAGTCTTTATGTTGTCCAAAATTAAAGGTGGTCCNGTTGGTCGTTTATGACACTTCACGCCTATGCGGCCCTCAGTGTTCTATACATGATAACAATTCTTTGTTTTGTTGATGTTGAAAAGATTAAATACATCTTAAGAGCATGACTTCTATTAGACAACACAGACTGGGTTAGGGGACACTTGTGTAGGGATTTATTAAAAATGTAGGATTTACTTAGTATTAACTCTATGCTCTCTGTTCATTTAATGTAACAGATAGCAGGATGTAAAATTAAAGTGAACTAAAATAGGCACGGTGTGATATCGGGAAGCAAGGAAGTAGGGTGGTTAATTAAGTACTATAGGGACAACCTGGAGATTTTTTGGCGCCAACATTATTAGTCAGTTCAAGTCTCAACTGAGTTGAGAGAGCATAATTTAGTGTGAGCTGGGGAGAGGAAGGTTAATTTAGTATAAATTTGGGAATACATTTGACTTAAAGTTAACTGGGTAAAAATTAAGAATTTGGGGTTTTAAGCTTAATTTATGTACTGGGTAAAAGGGGTTAATTTTGAGTGAAAAGAAGGAAGGTGGGAATTAATTTATTAAAAAATGATAACCTTGTCCTAATTGGATACCCACTCTCCCTGTTATGACACAGAGGGCCTGCCATAAACGCCTTTTTCAGAAGGAAATTTGTAAGTGCCTAAGGACCTGATTCAGAGTTTTTTGCAGCCGCACACTTTTGGACAAGACCATTTTCTCAGTTAGGATCTCACAGTTAAAAACATATCTCCATTAAGCATAAGTACCTAGACTTATTGTTATTTTTTATAATGCATCCTAACTTGCCTTGATCACCATTATTAAATTATAGCTTAGTTATTGGTTATGCACATTTTATTATGAATCAAATATGTTTAATAATGTTTTGATGTTTACATTTGATGTGAACAAACTAGAAAAAAGCTTACAGCCATCTCTTTCTAGTAAAGCGGTAGAAGTTTTGTGACTGTATACTTACTGACAAGAGTCACATAGAATTGCACTCTGTGATCAGTATTTAAGGATTTTATATAGCGCCGCCATATTACATAGCACTGAAAGATTGTCCATCTGTTTGTCTACACATTCAAATGCTCTCTGGTAGTGGAACAGGGAGTTCCACAATATTCAATTGAGAAAAATGGTGTACTCCTTATATGGATAGTCACATTAGCAGTTTAATTTGTTTTTTTTGTCATTTTATTTATAGTATAAAGTATAAAGAAATATAATCTATATGTTAATTTTTTTAAATACATTTTTAACACATTTTATTCTATTTATTTTTAATTCCAGAATAAGAGCAATATACCATTACTATGCTCTGGCATTGCAAAAGTAAAAGGAAAGCTTTTATATGGGTTTTTAAAAGCTATAAATGCAATTAGTTAAAAACCTATTGAAATACACTTTACATTCTGCAGCTGTAAAAGAAGCCGTCTCTGCCCATACGCTCCGACTACAGGGTGACACAGTCTGATCTTTTTGCAACATCCTATACAGACTTTATCTGAGTTTATCTGCAAAATCATCAACCTCTGTATAGATGAGCCCAAAAAAGAGGAGAAAATTTGAAATTAGATCCAGGCCATATTCATTATAGTTAACAAGAAGTTAAGATGATATCCTGATGACATTAATTTTTAAGGGAGGTATTGCTAATCTCATTGAATCTAAGAAAGTCAAATTGTGATTC
Source organism: Platyplectrum ornatum (assembly GCA_016617825.1). Lineage (NCBI taxonomy): Eukaryota > Metazoa > Chordata > Amphibia > Anura > Limnodynastidae > Platyplectrum > Platyplectrum ornatum. The sequence continues at coordinate 10,290 of JABWIB010004650.1, forward strand.
ACTTCAACTATATGCAAACAAAGAAAAGAATGGGTAAAAAATGTATATTTTTTAGCTCTATTTTTTTCTTATAACGCAAATAATATTCCAGATATATAATTGAATGAAATGATGCCTACATTTTAATAGGCTTTGTTTTCCTCAGCATAGACTGGATTATACATTAATACATATATTAAGAATACAGCTACATATTTAAAAATACATCAATTTATCATTTCAGCTCAATATTATATAATCAATCTATATTTTTACTTATTAATCAAAAAGAAAATAATTGTATAGTATCATAATATACTAATGTTTCATTGTTCCTATAAAAATAGCATATTTATATTATTTTCCGGGTCTAACAACACCAACACTACTGGAACAATAAGCAGCAATTAAACTATTCAGTATTTTCCAGATGCTGTTCAAAATAAGTATTTAATTACAAAGTATACAAAGCCATTATTTATATGGGTGTTAACTACACTTGTTTGTAATTGTAGGGAATACAAACAGACTACCGCAAATTGATGCTAAAGAAAGAGATGAATCAATGAGAAATGTTGTTACAAAAAGAAAAATACACATTCAGCTGATGTACTCAGTGCAACCATAACACCATTAACTTTGATTTAAGTCTTTTGAATCATACAATATCTGTACTAGTTAAAACAAAAAAAAAATNACCAAATAATTCTGGTGGTTTTCAACAAATTCAAAGCTGTTTCACCTTCTCTCAACCCTGTAGTGCATTTGTAATCTTTTTAAATCTCATGCCCCTTTTCCCTTCTTCACTTGGAACCATAAGTGCATAGACTACAGCTTCTAAAGCCGCATTCTCTGTGCTTACGCCTTCATTGAATATTTTTCACATTCACAAAAAGCTGGCATACTACCCGTTGTGGTACTATGCTCACTATTCACAATTTAAATAATGGGAATGTTTTTTTATTTTAGATTTTCCAGCAAAAAAATATATATTCACATTATTTAATTTTTTTTATTATTTTATAGCTGAGCGGATGAGCTACTCTTTATCAGGTTTTCATCTGTCCCAATCGGTCCCATTGCGTCCCATATGTGATGTAGACATCCCAGCGTTTCTGGAGTCCCATGGTAGTGGGATCACTCAATNATGAAGGATTTCCTAATTTTGTTTCCCCATATTCTGGGTTCATTGGCTTATTGTAGCTATAATCTCAAGTGATTTTGCAATTTTCAATTGAATGGAGATAATGACGATAAAGGTGTGTATTTTTTCATGTGATATTTCTTTTATTTTCAAAGATATATTTCATATAAATAAGATTAATATGGCAAAGAATTTGCTTTAAAGACTTGCTTCTATATGTCTCAAGATAGAAGTAAGCTGTGAAACTCATTTAGATAAGAGGGAAAAGATAACTTAGAAAAAGCTCCAGGATGCCAGTGAGCCACTTTATCGTATCAAGTGTCACTTGAAGGACACACCAGGACTACATTTCTAAATGTTCATAATATATTCTATAGTTTTTATTCTACTGGATACTATTATGAAGAGACATGGGTGAGTCAGTTTGATAGAGAATTATTAAAGTATTTTCACAGTTTAAATATGTTAGAATGATCAATTCTCAATGCTCATCATTTTTAGAAACTGTTAATGAGAAATGTTGTAAATGAAAACTCCGGTGCTTGGACAGTTCCATTGCTATAACAACTTGTTTGATTACTCTGGACATGTACAGCGCAATATCTGCTGTGCACAAACTGGATAGACAGGGCCAGTCCTATAGTCCTCCCAGCACGTTTGATTACATAGTGTGGGTTTATAAAATGCTTGCATTTGTAGCACTTAAACANTCTATTGTGCAATGCCAAAGCATAGTAGTAGTGTCTACTAGTGACTACTATTCTAGTATAACAAAATAAATAAAAATGTATACATTATTTGAGCAAAGAGCTACCACTGTGTGACGCGTGGTTGTATTATTATTAAACTTATGTTGCTTTACCTTCTGCCATTACTTTATTACCTTGTGTTGTTACTCTGAAAGAAAATGATAAATGCTATGTGAATGTGGTATGATGTTATTGTGAATGCTAGGCTTGCTGTTTAGCACTTTTCTATGTTAGAATAAAAATGTGTTACCATTATGACCCATTTACCAGTACCAAAGCTGCGCACCTGACTCCCATAAATAAAACACAGTTAACAGCATCATTGTTATCATCCTTTAC
>JABWIB010004650.1:38728-51163 GCA_016617825.1 Platyplectrum ornatum
AGGGATTAACCTTTAATTTTTTTATCATTTACAATTTTTTTACAGGTTTTTATTCATCAAAAGTTGGCATAGTACTCACGGCAGTTACTATGCGGGCTATCGTGAATGAAACTAATGTGAAAATCGATTTTTAATGCTGGAATTATTCACATTAGTTTCATTCACAAAAGCTGAACATAGTAACTGCCATTATTACTATGCCAGCTTTTGTAAGTAGAGTAAAAAAAAATGTTGTTTTTTTTTTTAAATCTCACACTGAAACGATAGATTTTGTTTTTTAACTTTTTTATTTTTTATTCTTTTTTAAATTTTTTAATTATTATTTTTATAATTTTTTGTATTATTATTATTTTTATTATTTTTTTTTTACATAGATCCTGCTCTTATTCATTCACAAACAGGCTACTAATAGCCTGTTTGTGTTAAATAAGCATAGGATCTGTACTTACTATTGGAAGACTGACAGATCTGTGGCTTTAAAGCTGCAACTGGCTAGTCAGAATTGACTAGCCAATCGCAGCCTTTGCCGGGGACGGGACCAATTATTTTGTTGTCAGTATAGTAATGTCAGTGACAGCTGCCATTACTATACTGTTACCCTGTGATGCTGCGGGAGTGACAGTTAAACGAGCGCTGTACATGTACGGCGCTCGTCATTACGGACCTTCCCGCTGCATATATATACGGTGCAGGACGGGAAGGGGTTAAAAAATTAGGGTAGGTCTTATTTTCGGTGTAGGTCTTATTATCGGGGAAACATGGTATGTAGTTTCTCACCCTACCATGCGTTATTTATGAGATAAGTCACTTATGTCCTTAATGTCACAGTATGGGCACGATGTACTTCAAGCTTATAGAGCCGGATGTAAAAAAGATGCAAATATTCAGTACTGTACCAGATGAGAAAAAATATGCGACCAGCTGTTTTCTGTGTCCATGCGGCATTGAATCGGGCTCTATGTGGACAGTGTGTCTGAAATTCAGCAAATGGTAAACAGCTCAGCTCTTCCATGTTAGAATAATGATCCTCTTAGAAAAGCTATTGGGCGCTTCCATCAGTGACGATCCTCGGTGCTATCTCTGGCAATGACTGCACAGATCACCAGACAGGAAAGTACTAATAAATCCTATAGCAACATAGGCAAGGATTCTCACCAAGATAAATATGAATTCGTGTGTATTAAATCAACAATTCCTCAAAGAAGTAAAAAAAAAATTAGATTTTTAGGCATCTGGTCAGTTGTAAAATGTTAACTATAGAAAAGTCTCATGAAATGCACACTATTATCCAAAATATATCCACTCAGTACCGAAAACCTATATTATTTGTATGTGGGGTAAAGTACCTCCTATTATTGAGGTGGTGCTACCCCCGAACTTAAATACAAAAGATTCAAAAACAATAGAATAGATAGTTCTTTTATTGGGGTGCACTCTTTATCGGTACTGGTACCAAGTCATAACTGACATTAGATTTAAAACATAATCTTTATTAATCACAATTAAAACCAAGGGTAAATATAAATAAAAAAATGCGAAATATTAAAAGATAGATATAGTGAATAGTAAATAGAAAATACATGTGTACTAAAAACAAGGGCATGGCCGATAGATTTATTCAATTCTCTCCATATGTTATAATGTTCATTTCAAACCCCCATAAACCATAAATGTAACCCAAAGTATATTGCACTTCCCACTGATATTAAATGGCTTTGAGCATCAAAAAACTTTTTTCTTAAAGTATCAATACTAGGTGCTCTCTTTAAAAAAAGATGCTAACTGTGANCAGCAGTCTGAATAGTTATATAAGGGAAAGTGCTAGTGCTAACATTGCACTGAAAGAAATATTTTGTGTAACTTCTCAACAGCATGCAGTCATTGCTGTCACAAAGTGCTAGTGCCTTAATGAGGTAGCTAAATTGTCTGAGGTATTTATAAAGGATTTTTTTCTCATTCCTAGCAGCATTCCTTAATAAAGTGCACATGCATATGTATAGCAGCTAGATTCCCTGTAGACTAATGTCCCCGATCCACCCCCAATGTTAGGGTACGGTGGGGCCAGATTNTATTAACCACACTGCCCATCCAGGGTAAAGGCAAATCCTAGGTGATAATACTAGGTGATAATAAAGTGCCAGTCCATATGACCTGGCTATAGCAAGAAAATATGATTGGTGGAATGAATTCAATTAAATAAATATAATTAGAGAGTTCTCTATCACCGGCCTAATCCCAACGATCGTTTCGCTTAAAAGCTTTGTCAAGGCATGTCGGCCCCTCCATTCNTCGTCATATTTATAGTTCTGTGGACCAATCAGCTTTCACCCTCCTCTGACGTCACTCTTCCCGCGTCAGCACACTATACCCGCGTTCGCTTTCATAGCGGCGCTGTCTGCCGCATCATCGTCCCGGCTTCGTTACTCTTCCGGNATAAGGTCACATGATTCATTCTGACCAATCCCATGGTTTGAACGGCGCTAACTCATCAATAATATTTATAGATCGCCCATGTTTGTTTACATTCAATACCCATTATAATAATAAATGTGTTGTTCACAATATTAATTATTTCCATGATTTTCCTTCACCCTCAGGACTTCCTGCATTAGAGACACATCTGCATTGGAGTATTGTATCTTCGTGAGACCATCTCCTGGGTAGTCACTCAGAATGCCAATAAGTATTTACATAATATTTGTATCTTATCCCATCAGTTATGTTGATGCAATGAATGTTGCAACCAAATAGTTATCCATTATATTTTATGTTTACAGTTGTGTCGCAAAATAATTATAATATCTGTCAGCCTTTACTATAAAATAAAGTGCCCTAATTAGTGCAAAAAATACCAATGCTAATAATTCATAAAAATGTTGTCATTGTGATAATTGTCCTACAAAATATTGTGCATCTGATATGTGTAAATAAATAGATTTAATATTCAACTGTGTGTCAAAATTGTGTGTTTATTTTAAATAACCCCCGATATATCTCTAATTATATTCCTACCACTCAAACCCTTTCTAACATCAGGGCAAAACCATAAACGTGTTTACAAAAACTATTCTAAGTATTCCATTATAAGTTATGTGCTGATGAAAAATTTCTCAGTGCTAATTGATACACTCAATGTGTTCAGTGAAAAAGAATTTGTTATTATTCTAGTATCTAGTGGATGGTGAAAAAAAAAAAGGACATCACTAGGCTGTTTTTCAAGATATTGTTCAAAGAAAAACCGCAAAATTGTTGCACTCATTCAGTCCTTTAGGGACTACTGTGTCCATCAAGACGATCAATTTTGTTTCTTGTTGTAACAGTAGTTTATCCATATCTCCACCACGTAACAGTTTGTCAACCTTTTTTAGGGCAAACACTCTCAATAGCTTATAGTTACCCTCGTGATGGAGAAGGAAATGTCGAGCAACACTAGTGAGGGTTTTAAAATTTCTGTTATCCCTGGGGGCATTACGTATGTTTCTTACGTGTTCTAAAATGCGTTGCTTGAGTGGGCGTTTAGTTTTGCCCACATATCTGAGCCCACATGGGCATTCCAGGCAATAGATAACCCCTGTGGTGTTGCAGGTGATGTACTGGTCAATCTGGTGAACCTTCCCATACTTGTCTCGATATTCTGTGATGTTGACTGTAAATTGGCATGCTTTGCATTGTTGACATTTAAAAAACCCTTTCTTTCCATATATGTCTGACTTTTCATTCTTAATAAAATGACTGCATACTAGCCGATCACGCAGGCTACGGGAACGACGCCAACTGGTCATAACCCTATCCGGCAGACATGCTTTTAGGGCTTGATCCTGCCTCAAAACATGCCAATGCTTCTGTAGAATTGGGTTAATTTCTCTCCAATGATTATTGTATGTCGTTACAAATCTCACAAATGATGCTTCGGTCCTTATATCCTTAGGTAGCGGATTTAGTAATCTCTGCCTCTCCTGGTTTTTAGATCTATTGTAGGCCTTTCTCAGGCTCCTTCTACTATATCCACGTGCAAGTAGTCTCGTTGTTAACTCTCTCGCCCTCTCCTCAAATNTCCCATCGTCAGAGCAGTTTCTCCGCATGCGGAGATATTCACCATACGGAACTGCTCTGACTGTGGCTGGGAAATGAGAGCTACTTGCTAAAAAATTGACCTCCTGTCTGCTCACGTCCAATGTTAATTTCAGATTATACACATTTGTGTTCAATTTTATGACGAATTCATTCAGAAGGTCCACATCTCCTTCCCAAATGATAAAAAGATTGTCTATGTATCTAGACCACAACAAAACATGTTCTGTATATTTAACATTCTCTTCCGAGAAAACCACTTCTTGTTCCCACCACCCGAGGTACAGGTTGGCATATGTTGGTGCGCATGCTGCGCCCATCGCTGTACCTCGGGTCTGCAGGTAGAAGTTTTCATTAAACAGAAAGTAATTTCTGTGTAACACAAATTTAAGTAGATCCAGAACAAAGCGACCNGTTTCATTTAATATGTCCATCTTGAGAAAATATTCCACTGCAGAGACCCCATACACATGGTTTATACTTGTGTATAGGGATTCCACATCCATCGTACACAAGACAGTGTCAGAGTTAAGTATAATACCGTCAATTTTTTTAAGGATGTCTGAGGTATCTCTGATAAAAGATGGCAAGGATTCCACAAATTTTCTAAGGTAATTGTCAATAAATTGTGAAGCTCTCTCCGTCAGACATTGGATACCGGAAACGATANGTCTCCCTAGTGGGTTCAACCTATCCTTGTGCACCTTGAGTAGCATGTAAAAGGTTGCCACCCTAGGGTGGTCAACCCTCAAAAATTCAAAGTCAGTATCATCTATTGCACCCATTCTCAGCCCCTCCTTCAATAAATCCTCGTATTGCTTCTTATAATTTTCGGTAGGATTGAAAATTNACTTTTTATAACAGGTAGGGTCTTCCAGCTGTCTTAATGCTTCCTGTATGTATTTCTGCTGTTGTAAAATGTTGTCTGTGGTGGATTTCAAAACCCAAGTCTTACTCACAACTTACTCATGAGCAAGGCCGGCAACAGAAATCTTTTAGGCCCCCTCAATAGTGGTAACACTAGTGTCAGGGCCTCCAGAAGCTTGAGGCCTGTCACAGCTGTCCCCCTTGTCCCCCCCCCCTGTCGCCGACCCTGCTCAAGAGTGGGTAAAACCATGTTGAATTGCAGGGGGGATACAATGAATGTTAGTGTTTGCATACAGGGATAATACTTTATTCTTATATTTTGAACAGATACTGACCAGCATTACTGTTACATCATCTCTTAACTTTTACCTGTAATACTGATTGCAACTAAAGAAATTTAACTCCCCTGCACTTCAAAATGGTTTAGCCCACCATGGGTGCCTAAAGATCTGAATCTGGCCTCTTGTACACTAAGGGGCAAATTCAATTTAGCATGATGTGCATTTCGGCAGCATCTGGTTCGGTGGTGCGAACAGCAAGTTTCTGACAGGGCTGTCGCAACTGAACACAAGTGTGATACCCGAGACATCACCAAGGTTTAATATAGTTTCTAGAATGTGTAATGTCTGGCTCTGAGTTAACTTAGAAACAATGTATGGTTATTTTCCTGTTTAATGTCTGCTGGCCTTGTGGGAGATGTTAGGTCAAGAGCTCTACAGTCTGGGTATCACATTCTGTGCATTTGTATTGAAGAGATTGGTGGTAATAGGTTGGTTCATGTGTGAGGACACAGTATATAAGTTCAAAGAAGTTGACTGATGGTGTGAAAGTTCTGTTAAAAAGTTCCAGTTCTTTTGTTTGTACGTTGGCATCGTGCGCCAGGCCCAGGCTGTCAGGACAGATGGATGGCATTATTGAACCAGCTGTACCGAAGAGAGGAAAAAGACTGGCTTTCGGCCTGGGCTAAGGCTGTAAACTCTAGTGACAAGTCAGGCTCAGAATGGAGCTTTGTGGTTCGTATTCCCCTCTGGGCAGGGCTCAGTGATGACAGTGGAGACCGAGAGACTTTATATGTTGGTCATGTCGACGCAGCGCTACCGGGATGTCCGGACCAGACTTTTTCTGCTGGCCATCCTACTACCAGTGAAGACAATTCAATGACACCCTCTAAGCAGCCTTCGAAAGGGGTGGAGGACTTTTGTCAGAGACCCCCAATCCCCCGTGACTCGCATCACAAAAAGGATAGAGGCTGTGNGGCCCATCACTATGCAAAATGGTTGCTCAGCTTGGCAGCACATGCCCAGAGAGATGTCCAGCGGATTGCAACCAGTCGGGTGTATAAAAGCTGGTGGTCCCGACCTGCTTCCATTCCCTCCTCTGTCTGGGGTGAGAAATGGGAAGCATAGCGCAACTGACAAGATACCTCCTGTCGGGACTACTCATCCCACCACTCTGTTGAACCCGCCTGAGGAGGACCCAGCTGAACCTTTTACTGCAATCTTGGGACTCAAGAAGGAGACAAGACAAGTAGGGCATCAGAACAGTTAAGCATTGGATGAAAAATGTTTCCTTTGAGGAGTCACCAGCCTCGGCTAAGGTGGCAAGCAGGGCCATTCCATTGCCCATCGTTAATGCTCTCACACTTACTCTAACTGGCATCTCTATGAGACACCTCTCCAGCATGAACATTGGGGAAGTGCATATTTATCAAGTGGACAGAATCGTGTACCCCTTGCCACCGGGGTGTAACGAGGTTCGTTGCTGGACTTGATGCCGAACGTTCTTATTCCGTACGTTCTTATTCCGTTAGAAAATGTTGAATAGTGCCTAGTTAAATAGTGAATGTTATTGATAAGGAAGTAAATGTCTATGTTCAAGCTAGAATTGTAAGTGTATCTGATGTTTGACTGATGTTGCTGAATATACTGAAACTTTCATGCTGTGTTATCAAGAGTGTGGTGCTGTGGTTAAATCAGAGCCAGAGATTCTCCTGAGGACCCCCATAGTTTGGGCGGGCAGGGTGCAGTAGTGGGGCACGATGGTACATTACACCAATTGATCCTAAGGCCGCTCATTCTTTTTATTCCTACAGGGTTATGGGGTCCATGACGCCGAGGTAATAGTGGCGCTTTGCTATATTTTAACAACTCCTGCACCGAAACTCAACCCTAAACTCCATTCCCTGCAGCCTAACCCCAACTACTCCACAGCCTAACCTTAACCTTCCNCTTCCTGCAGCCTAACCCCAATCTTTCCCTTCTTTGCTCCATCCCCTCTCACCAATCTTACCCTAACCCTCCCCAATATATGCTCCATCCCTTCCCTACTGCCTAACCTCAGATCCGGCATGTCCATTAGAGAAACTCAGGCGAGCGCCTATGGTGGCCGGCAGGGAGAGCGGCAGAGCAGGAAATGTAAAAAACAATATTGGAAAAAAAAGAAAAGAAAATTGAAAATCATTTTTTAAAAAAAGCACCCATTGATTAAAAACCGGGAGGACGGGTGGCCAGTGGTCACCCTGCCACCCTCCTTGGTAGTGCTAGGCGCCCGCAGACCTAGCACCAGCCCTGCCTAGCCTTAACCTTCCTCTTCACCAGTCAGAATCTGTTAGCAGTTGACGTTTAGCTGTACTTCAAAGGGACTTTCTCATCGGTGAGAAACATTATTCTTTTGTTTGAAAATGCAGTATTCCCCACACAAATATTGGGTATTTAAAGAGCAATCCAGACACAACCTATCTCTAGATTTGTATGGATCTGCATACAAGTGCAGTGTTTCGCATAACCTCACAGGACAGTCAAACACAATGACGTAAAATGTAGAAACACTGCTAGACCTATGTGGGTTTTGTTGTTGTTGTTTTTTTCTTATTGCTTCTCCGCAACATATTGTCAATGTGAGAAACAAACAGGCATGTTTGTGAGATAATCAAAACAGGATAAACACAATTTGGACAGACAAATACAACATCAACTTTTGTGCTGGAAAAGATTCTATTCTAATCTGGAACACTCTTATTGCTCAATTGGATGTAATTTAACTCCAGATGGTGTCTTGTATATTAAATTATCTGAATTATCTTCCATTCATAGAGTTCCATTTATGTACTATATTAATAGAGAAAATGAAGGCTGAAATGTTGCACATCGAATGTAAACTGTGACTTTACAGTACACTGTTTTTCATCAAGTCTTGCCTGGAATTTAAACACATATACCAAACATCCCAAGTGATTTTGTAAAGAAATACTTTCAGACTGCATTTTGATTATGTTTAAAGGATTTAACTTGCAATGAATAATGTATTGATATAATGCACAACATATACAGCTCTTGTTTAAAATTTAACGCTGATAAATAATTTAACATCAATAAAAATGCCAGCTACTCAGAATCATTTGCCTTTTGACAAAGAATTATAAAAGGATATTATTGCAAAGTTGATGCAATATATACACTGCTTTCCAATAATTAAAAATTCTTATTCTAGAGAAGGATACCTTTTTTTTCTAACCATAATGCCAGATGCATCCTGCCAACCATGTGATAGTGAAACTCAGGGCCCATGAATAGAAATGAATTATTCCAGACACATTTAAATTCAGACCTAAAAAGTTACATCCCAAATAGTCTCTTTCTTTTCATTGCTTCTTTTTTCCTAGTTTCTTAATTTTTTTCTTTCCTTTTTCATCTCGCTCTCCCTCTCTTTCTCTCTCTTTCCTTCCTTCCTTCCATCAGTAGGGCCTAATAATACCCTTGGACCTTACTTATGTATTACTATTGCTTATTTATTAGGCACCACACAATGTCCACAGCACTGCACAATAACAAATAACAATACATATAGACAAAATGGCTGGGGTAGAGGGGCCTGCCCGCAAGCTTTCATTCCATTGGAGATTGGGAATTAACACATAGGGGCAATTACACATACACATACACCAAGGACAATTTAGTCAGCCGCCAGTTAGCCTACCATAATGTTTTGGGGTGTGAGAGGAAACTGCTGTACCTAGAGGAAACCCACGGGTACGGGATCAAGAGGACATGTAGAAGAGAAAGAAGAAAAGGTTTCTCGTTTCCCTAGTGTGCCAAGGTTGAGCTTGATGTCGTCTAAGTGCACAGGGGGTAGCAGGAGCGACTAGATCAGTTAGGGTTTGGTTTGGCCATATCAGGAGAGTGAAAGTCAGGAATTGGAGAGAGAAGTTGTTGAATAGATTGAGAGAGTTGGTCAATATTAACAGCATTAGGATTTCTACGTGTGCGATGTAGTTTAGTAGTGTTTGACAAGGGAGTAGGATTAGGAGTTGAAAGTTTACTTATATTGATCACTTGAGTCCCGATCAAAGTTGTAGTGCCATAAACTCCCCCCCCCCTACAAAAATTTTGGAATGAGGGCAGCAAGAGGGAAACGGCAGCCCACGTACCCAGTACAAATATACACCAGTCCAAACCACCACATTATCCCTTCTCCCTACCCCATGTTCCAGATCAGAGTACTAAGAAACCCAATACCAATTCTAATGTTATTCTTTGAATGCAGGGAGAATTCTTTGCTTTTGCTTATTGCACACAGATATAGCGGAGAATGAAGGGTTATGGTTAAGTAGCAGGAAATATAGGTATTTGTTTAGGCATTATTTTTTGTTTAATTCTTTTATTTTTATAAATTTTTAACAAACACATTTGTCATCGTTACATTGGGTATGAGTGTATTTGTAACATACTGTAGTTTTTGCTATTATGGGCTTGTTTCTTCTTTTACTTTTTAGAGGCTTTTCTATAAGCAGATGAGGAATACTGGTCATTTTGGGCCAATTCGCATGGGAAAGGCACATCAGCTCAGTCCCGCGCTGTCTCTACTACCGTTCTGTGTTGCTTAGGAACACTACTCTACTACTCCAGCCCAATTAACACCAACATCCCACACATAAACCACAGTGGCACAATTACCATTGCACAACCACAACAAGATATTTCCAGTTCATTTTGTATTAATAAACTTATATACCTCAAATGCTCTCTTCTTATTTATTAACTCCCACTATTCTGTATTACATGCAAATCACAGTCGAAAGAATTGTTACCTTCAGCTCAAACTACTCTCCCAATTCTGTAGTTCACACCAAAGTTACCCTACTCACAATTCATTCACACATCTATCCATGCGCTCTCTATCAACCATTTCACCTTCTAGTTTACGCACTACTCACTAAAGTCTAAAGACTCCTCCACTGCTGTTCTATCTGTTGCATCTGTCCTCTTTCTCCTCAGATTCAGATGTGCAATGTGAGATTTTCTAAGGGTCCTGGCAATCCACAACTGCACCATGTTACCAAAAACTCATAGTTCATAACTTGTGGAATGGCGATCACAGGGACAATGAGGCCCATGCGACTCTTCATTACAAAAGTTACATTTATAGCTGGCACCAATGGTGGGCTGCTGGATCTTGAATGCAGCTGTGGATCACTGTGGGCCCTCAGAACCTCAGGATCACACCGCCCACTATAGCAATTAACTTATTTACAGCAAGGATATAGGTAACCCTAGAAACAAGGGCAGTGAGGATATGGAATTTATTGTCTGAGAAGGTTGTGATGGCTGGATCAATAGATAAATTCAAGAAGGGGTTCGACAAATTTTTAGAGGTAAAAGGTATCCAGGGTTATGACTGGTAAGTTATTTATTATCTTAATCAGGAGGGAGCTCTTGTATATTTAAACTGGATCAATTTCAATTATAAAATTTAGGATCGCAGGAGATCCCATAGGTTGAACTTGATGGACTGACGTCTTTTTTCAACCTCAACTACTATGTTACTAGGTATGTTACTATGTAAAAGTAAAAATACAGTTAAACTATTTGCAGTAAGACAGCCATCAGGACATTATAAATTTGCTTGTAATGTTATAAGTACTACAAACATAAGATTATCCTCATTCAAGAAACATGAGAACCAAACCTCCTTCAGCAATTTCATCTGACACCTGGATACCAAATAGTGAATCATATTACACATATTAAACCTCTGTTCACGGAGTCACGATTGTTAAAACTGAATCTCTGCAGTGTTGACTAATGTTTAAATCAAGCATATTTATTTTAACATGATTATTAAAAATGTGCAATACCTTGTCCTCTGTAATGTAATCACTGTAATGCTCTCAGTGTGGCCTTATGCCAGTATAATCACTACCTAGATTCTGTTCTGAATAAATAACCATCAGTAAATAGAGCTTTAGTATTTGACAGAAAAGATGATGCAGAGCTGTCAATCCAGAAGGCTCTAGAAATCTACCTTATCCATAGTGCACGTGATTTACCATATGCGATGCGGCTCCCATTTAATGCATTGATGAGCAGAAAATAGACCCAATAAATTTTGTGTTTTTGGAAAGTGAACATGAACCAAGTTTTCTCTGAACCAAATTTTTTTGTAAGAAATGCAGTAAACATGTTGCAGAGAACTATAGATGTCAAGAGGTAAAAAAAAAAACTATATGAAAAAAGATATAGCAGCTCTGCTTCAAAAAGCAAGGCTAAGCTCACACAGGGGTGTTTAAAATTCTGTGCTCATACTCTGTCTCCAGCAGAAGCAGGCCGTGGCAAGGGCCAAAGCTTTACAAACCCGAGCTCGGTAGATCAGACGCGCAGTATATGATTATACCTAATTATCTTTAATGCCAAATAAATTTGGATTGCTGCATTATACTGTACATTGAATTTTTTTTTCTTTCTATATGCTGCACTATTTAAAATAATAACTCCCTGACCTTTCTAAGCATTAAAACCACATCTGCATATTACCATGAAATCTTACTTCCAATGTGTTCATTAGGACATATTTATCAAATTGTGTTGTCAAAAGGCATAAATACTACTGCATATGCTATGTCTGTTAGTCCATCAGCATTCAGCAAACATGACATAATTGTGCTTGACAATGTATGTATAATGCAACAGTTTCCTACTTTAATGTAACAAACCTGTATCAGTACCATGGAGATTATTTTATTATTTAGTTTCTTTTTATGGATGCTGATGGCCATAATGCTAGTTAGTTCAATGTGTTTACACATACATGTAAAACCTGTGCTGCAAAACACAACTTTACAATGTGTTGTGGTGTAAACAATGAAATCTATTATTCGTCAGAAACAAGCAAGAACCTTTCAAAGCAATCTGCTGGTTTCTAAGATGCATCATTTTGAAGTTTATGCTGTGTGGTAGAAAACTATTTTTAATTTTCTAGTTGTTTATATGCCACTACTGTATTGTCCCCAGTTCTTTTTTTTCAATTCCTGGTTGTAGTGCTACCAATAGCTGACCTGTCTGGGCCACTGGCAGGGCCCTGGTGTTCTGGCAAATGCCAGATGGGCAGATGGTAGTGGGGGCTGATGTCTTAAATAAGAAAACTGATGCCCAGGCTTTTTTCAGGCTTGTGGAATAACTCAGGTAAATATAGTTAGACAGGGAAAATCAGCATACACTCAGT
>JABWIB010004652.1:37858-49999 GCA_016617825.1 Platyplectrum ornatum
TACCAGGTATCAAACACTGTGCAGGTATAAGAAAAGGTGTTGACAAGAAGTTAAATAAGCATAAATTAAAATCTAAAAAAAAAAAGCTGACAAGAAAAACTTTTTTTTAAGTCATCCTCTTGTTATAATACAGAAATAAACACCATTATGGAGACACACATGTAGTCTGATATAGTTTTTGCAAGTATGTAATTAGTAGAAATTATTTTGTAGCATTGACATAATTATTTGTTTTATGTGTATTTGCAATGTGACATATTTTAGCATTACAGTAATATATGTCATAATAAATAACAATTCCTTCTTATGTATTGTTATGTATTGCCATTATTGGTTCTTCACATTTTATTAATGCATGCATTACTTGTATTCATCTACTATAACCAGCAATTATTGTAAAATAAAATATACTCTTTTGCACATTTTTTTTTAATGATCTAACAGTATAATAAAAGACAGCACATAGGATATAAGAAATGAGATGAGTTTCCTTATGCTTCATAACCTGTGCTGTTATAGTGTGTAATGCAGTCATGAGTAATGACACAAGTACTGTTACACTTCTGATCTAATTATGTGGAAATGAATTTCTGTCCATACTGAAGAGACGTTTCACAATACACTGATTAAGTGGCGATTGTTCAGAGCTGCGCAGGTTACACTAATGGGCATGAAAGTACATTTCATGACAGCCTGATGGGTAAGGAGCATCTGCACATAATCCCGTCCTTTAGATTTAATTCTTATGATGGAACATGAAAAATAGACATTTGGGCTTAAAATCACAGCAGCTTAATTTATCAACTCCTCCATTGTTCATGTCCAGTCTTTTACTAGATCATTTCTGTCCATTGTTCTGGTGTTTATACAACATTTCCTCAGAATCGCCCTGGTGATAAACAAAAGGTTTACATCACACCAAACCTAAAGCATGTGTTCTTCAAGACTCCCATTGACTCCCCCCATTACAGATATATCCTCACTAATACCGCAAATCTCTATCCTGTGTCCCAAAGTAAAAACATCATACTTTTAGTCTGT
The DNA here is from genome assembly GCA_016617825.1 of Platyplectrum ornatum. NCBI lineage: Eukaryota > Metazoa > Chordata > Amphibia > Anura > Limnodynastidae > Platyplectrum > Platyplectrum ornatum. Next base: position 38,900 of record JABWIB010004652.1, read on the forward strand.
CAGTGCGTACAATGGAAGACACCGTGTGCGTCATTGAACTCAGCTACTCCTACACTGACTTCATTATTTAGAGCTTAATGTGGATATATAGCAAGCAAGAAAGTTTCCGAATAAGTTTTGAAAAGTTTTAATTTTAATTCAAACTCTTTCCTTGTTCGTAATTATATGTAATGTTATACACAATGTATAACNTGTATTATACACAACTTACACGGTTTATGTGATCTACACAAGTTTCCTGCATAGACGACGTAAACAGTCGCACGCATGGGCAGACGCTCGTACATTTTTCACACATACGACACATTGTACATGTGAAAAACATACAGGAAGTGAGTAGATTTTATAGTAGGCCTGTTGTTGATTTGGTTTTATATCTGTACAACGTATATAAAGTCACACGTGTTTCATGAGATGGTCGGGAGAGTTGGTCATCTCAGATCTGCTGGGAATTGGTAGCGTGTGTACAGGTGAACCGCCATGCTCACCAGGACTTGCAATGTTCAGGCTCAGACTATCATCAAGCATAGGCACATCTTTTCCCATCTCCATGGGGAATAGAACACTCCATATAGATAGACTTTAAATAATACATCTCATGGCGTTCCAGAAACACATTATTATTTGTGCATCCAGTGTGAACTGTATTGTGGAATGTGCATGGTACCCGGAGAACGTGTGTAATAATGTAATACATTTTCCATTAGTATGAGCGCCTGCTCTGTAGCCTGGGCCAATGTGAACCTTACATGGACACTATATTACTATAAGGCAATGAACACTATATAAATATTTGCATTGGCCTGTCCAGTGCCCAGATACTTTTAGTATACAGTATTCTCCCATCAGTGTGTAGTACCCACATCCATGTTGAACCAGTGCACCTTCACCGCTACCTCTGATGAGCCAAGTATATTTTATGNTCCCTCCCAGTGTACTCTAATTGTTGTGAGACTACAAATCCCATCATGCTTTGTCAGGTATCATCTATGTCTATCTACGGCCACTGGTCACATTTGACGGCAATCCCCGGGATCAGATCTGATTGAGGTACATGATCTTCTCTCACTTTACATCTGGGGGTTCCTGCCCTGAGCCATCATCAAAACTGCTTACTGCTCCATGTGACTTCAGCGGTTATGTACCTCTCCATTGACGTAGCCATGGATTCCCCCATCCTTTAGCTCAGTTATAGATAAAGCTTGGTATATTTATAAAATGGAGCATATGACATGTATAATATGTAATACTGCCAGCTCCTTCTGTACAATCCTTGGGCTACGAGTTTTGGGACTATGCTTCCTTCTGATTGACCTGAGTGATACTACTTTGTTTCTCTCCTTCTACCCTACCTTTTCACTTTGCTTTTCTTCTCTATTCGATGAGCCACCCATCTTCCCTCTTCACTACAATTCTTTTTCTTCGTTTGTTCCTCTTTATCTATTTATTCATGTTACTGCTGCCCACATCTGTGCCTCTGTTTCGTTACTGCTCTCGGCCATAGATGTTGTCATGTCATTACTGCTTGAACTTTATGTTTCCGTGGTACCTCTGGGACTGACTTGGTTTATAAATAAAATCTTTCAATTTATCAGGTTGATCATGTGATTTATGGTAATATAATGCAAGAGTGTGTACACTTCTACAATTAGAATNATTTTATGTGAACTCAAATCTGATTGCTCTTTCTGCAGTTTAATAAATCACTGAATAGAACACAATGTACTCAATAGTAGTTCAGTGCTCCCCCAGACTCTCTACAGAGCAAACCTGCCCTCTCCTCTCTTCAGGAATAGATACAAATGTACAAGAAAACATAAGTATTAAGCTATTAGACCAATCCCATGTCTCCCTTTTTCTTGAAGTCGATGCCTTGTAATACACAATGTACAGATCCTTAATGTACCCGTAGATATGTTCTTATTATTAGTCATCTTGCTGTGAGGGCCCATCCTGCTGCAATGTATATTTACCCGGATCACGCGTGTGTAAAGTCAGTGTTTCTTCTCTATACAGGGTCTGATGTGCTGCTAATCGCCGCCCTGATCTCTTCAGCTCTATAAAGCTCCTCTTTGTGTGGATGAGCTCTTTGTCAATGAATTGAAAGAGATTACTTTACTCAGTGTAACGTTTCATGACAGCACTCCCCATTCCCCTCCACGCTCTATCCCAGGGAATTAGCTGGGATTTCCTAAATGTAAGTGGCTAATTACAATCACTCTGAAAGGAGCCCGTAAGAAGCCATTGTACAGAGCTTATATGTACATTGCATTTTCCTTGGTAATTAATCCAAACAAATACGCTCTTAGGAACTGCTCCAATGGGCTGGACGCCACCTGTGACTGTGACATTCTACCTTTCTCTTTATTCAGTATTAATATGGGTTTTAAAACCAATTAAAGTAAAAAAGTAAGTAATGGAATTAATAAATCTGTTTAATGGAGCCCAATGTACTATATTATGTATTATTACAGTGATTGGTCAGTATGTACAACTTCTTCTTCAAAAGTGAAATGAAAAAACACACCGGGAGCTAGATTCACTAAACTGCGGCAAATTGGAAAAGTGGAGATGTTGCCTATAGCAACCAATAGGATTGGAATTTACATTCTATAGTAATAGGAAAGAGAAAACGACAATCTGATTGGTTGCTATGGGCAACATCTCCACTTTTCCAAGCTCGCAGATCTAAGCTTGGATCTTAATAATACTGTTCAGAACAAAAATATATAATAACCACAAGGAGGTTCTGTAACTATAGGGTCATATATTACTTTATAACTGGATACTGGAAACACAGATAATCAATCATATATAATGCCACAACAGGAGATAGTTTATCTAAGCATTTCAAGGAAATCTTGTGTGGCCCTAGTGTGGTTTGCTGCTCGTCACTGTGTACAACACATAGGTAACATTAACTGTGCCATGGCAGTATTAGGTGACAAAACCCCTAGTATTGATTACCCTAATCAAGTGGGTCCTATTATTAATGCTTATTTATAAGGCACCATACAGTACGATACAATAGGGAATACAGATGACAGTACAAAACAGAACATGAAGTACACAGTAGCAACAAAGAAAAAAGAGCACATGATGGAGTACAAGAACAGNGCAAACGTACAGGTAGANGCAGAAAACATGGTTAAAATGGCATAAAAGGATATAAAGAATGAAGGAAGAAACTGATAGGTGGAGTCTCAGGAGAGATTAAAGGGGTCAGGTAGAGGTTGATGACAGGAGGGTGAAGGGCCCTACTCNTGTAAGTTAACATAAGCAAGTCCTGGATGCTTGAGTGAGAGGTATAGTTCTGTGGGATGCAGAACAGAGAGGACGGGAGGAAGAGTGAATAGAGATAAGTGAGAAGAGGTGGGGNGCAGAGGGATAGGAGAGAGCCTTGTGGCTTGTTCTGAGGAGTTTGAGCAGATAGGTGAGGGGCCTGGTTGATGGAAATCTTGTATTATACCACAATGATTCCAGTCCAGTAATTAAGCTCCGTTCTTTCCCTAATTTGTTCCTGGATCTCTTTTCATCTCTTGTCTACCTGTGTACAATTCATATATTCCCTCCCAAGCTTTACTCCCCCTGTATCCTCNGAGTTTCCTCATTCTCCTAAGACTCGGGTGATGTGAATATGCTGACAAACACATCACCAACCATACAGATATTTGCCTCCATGGTTTCTGATTTCATTGTTGGCATCTTCTCATAGCCACCATCAGCTCTCACCTACTCCACANGCCCCTTATAACATTCAGAGCCAGTGATCAGATCATTGCCTCCCATTCAAACACACATTTAATACTACAATTCCTCATCACTGGGAGCTTTCTTATGTTCCTTTATGTATGTTTAATGAAAACGCTCCCTCCATACTGCCTGCTCTCTCGCCCTTCATCAGTCAGATTTTCCAAAAGAATCTCCCAAATAATTCCCGTGTGTCACTTTAATCATACTTTTGCTTCCTTTTCCNCAGTTTATTAAATCAATTTGACGTGTNCAATGTTCTTGTGAAGTTCGTATTCCACCAGGTGCAGATTAGCTCATTTATTGATATTTTTAGGATCAGCCCCTGTAAATACACCAAAAATATTTGATAGCGGAACATAATGTAACTGTAATTATAGTCTGTGAATCAGTCATAATCTGGTCTGAAAAATGCATGGAAAGTCTGGTTTACAAATCTGAATTTACTTTATAATCAAAACTTTGTATTGAAACGTTCTATATAGTTGTAGCCGTGGAAGCTGAAGGAGAATAGAGAATTTGCTACCCAGTCTTCCACACATAAGAGAACAGTGAACTCCAACCTGTGGAAGGCATTTAGGAGTGCCAAAGGCGACCTAAAGCATTTGGCTCGTAATGCTGTGCAGGTGGAACACCGGCTTCTATGTAACATACNAATGTGAGGATTGTGTGTTGTTTAAACCGGGGTTTTCTGTAAGACTATGTAAATGGTCTGGGTGGGTGTTGAATCTTCATTACTCCTGATGCCACCAAGCAGAACGTGCAGAGACTTGGACCAGTACAAACCATTTACATGAAGGGAATGCTCAGGAGTTGTCAAAATATAACTCAACTCCACTGAAGTGGTTCAAGGTAATATAGACAACCTACTGCACTCCAGCACACGCGTTCCAATAAGTGTTTCGGTTACTGGAGCATGCTGGGAACTTTCCAACACCTGGAGTGACAATGGTTCCCTATGGACAGTCATGCCATGCACAATGAATGATCAAGGCTGTGCTATGCAACAAATACTAAACACATCACAGCTACATTTTCATGTATTATTTTATTAAAATACCACACACCTAATGTAGCCAAATGGACAATATTTCACAATTAGAAGACAAGCTTAATTGAATTTTTTTTTTATTTGCAATTCTCAACCATCGCTCTTGCAGTGTAGATCATGGTAGGGTTATGCTACCCTTTATTCTTCATAATTGTGTATGAACCTGTCTCTGTGACCAGTTCAGAAAAACTCACCAACGAATGTATGACTGAGACGAGCCAGTAATGTAGATGTAAACATGGAAAACGCAATATGAGAAGAATATGGGCATAATAGAATAGAATGACTTCTTCTGTCCTTTCAATGTGTTACAACACAAATAGGTAGCAGGAATTGAGTAGAGCACCTCCATTCTGATCAGTCCACTGCTACTCCAATCGCAAAGCATCAGATGAGTTCTGAATGCGTTTTACTGAGTATCTCATGGAGAAGCTACAGAGATTCCGAGATTACCCTATCAAATACAAAAACTTCTAGCTGTAAATTTCCTAAGGTTGTGTGTATGATCAAAAATACAAGACCTTAGACTGTTCCAATTCTACTGCAATCGGTTGCACACTGATCTGCAATAGCAAGCGACTGCTCTGCCAAGTTCCCCACACTTAAGTTTCGCTGATTGATAGAGTGGCTCAAGTGGTTAGCACTTCCTTTGCAAAGACTGCGGAAAGGTGTCCCAGGACAAAACCTTAGCTGTGTGGAATCTGTATGTTCTTGTGTTTGTATAGTAGGTTAAATGGCTGCTGACTAAAATAAACCTTCACCTGTATTGTCTGTATTTCATGAACCAGAGTAAAAACTGCAGATCCATAAGCTAGAAACTAGCGGGGGTCCTTACAGTCCATGCTGTATATTTTCCATGTCATGCCTCATATGGGTAGGACCATTAAAGGAAAAGGACATCAGCCAAGTATTTTACTTATAGCACAATGGATAGTCATTGAGGGCTATTGTTCTTCTCTATAGCTACAAGTTTGACAACATATGGTGCTTATACACAGCATGTGAGGGCCTGGAATCTACCTATAAACATGCTGGAAGAAGTCACATGTAGCCAAGCCTATACTCTGGTATGGATATGGGAAGTGAAAAACAATCTGCACTGAAAGAGCGAGAAACCCAGCATATAACCCTTATTTCCATTGTACTCAATTCTTTGTAAAGACAGCCGACATTTATATCATTTGCTCTTGTATTGCTTTTTTACCCTGTGAGAACAAATCTACGGTCTATATTTACCTAAACTGCACGAATGGAAAGCGGAGTTGTTGCATAAAGCAGCCAATCAGAATCTAGCTGACATGTAAGACGAAAGAGAGCTACAATCCGATTGGTTTCTATGGGACACAGCTCCGCTTTCACTTTTCCTGCCGTTCAGTTAATATGGGCCAAGACGCTTACCCAAAACCCCACTAATATCATCAGTCTCCCTTAGGTGAGACCTCCAAAAAAACCTACTTTTTGGGTAGTTTATAGTGAAATGAGTTTTATACATGCCTCTGCTTCTGATCATAAAAAATAAGGACAAACTTCATTTACTCATCAAGACAGCCAATATGGCAGCAAACAAAAATACTTGTGTTTGTTTTTTCTTTCAAAGACATATTTATGCTAAGCCATACATTAGGTGTATGTTTACATTTTCACTTTACAGCTGATTCTTTAGAAATGACAGCATTATGTACAAAGTAACATAGTCAACAATATCTTCTTCTCCTAAAGAATAATCTTAAACAGTTCATCATCCGATCACCCTGAAACATTGCAATTGAAAAATAAGGAAAATAAATGTCAAGAGAAAAAAAAGCTTTTTTTTGTTTTTAAACACGGAAAAAAATAAAACTCTACAAAACCTTACATAGTGTTTCAATGAAACAAATACAGCAGAAAAAAACCCAGTCCTGAATAATGCAAAGAACGTATTACAATTGTCAAAGAAATCAAGAACATACATAAATGTTAAGAGTGTTGGTCTGGATTCTCAAGTCACTGATGGGTTTATGTTAAATATACCTGTAAAGAAGAATGTTACAAAAGCCCTGACATATATAACATTATGACAGCATCGACAAAATGTATGTACAGATGGAGAGGAGCTTATTGCACTGACTGGCTTGTCCAGGCACCAATATGTTTAGATCTACTATTCGAACAAAACGTGAATTCCCAGGACAGTCACAGCATAATGGAGACGCTTCACATGATATCACTGTCTATAACCTTACCATGGTGCTTCATAAAGCTAATGAACTCGACCTCTATCAAGTGTGGAGAGTCGGCACTCGCTGTTCAAATACCAAAACTGAACCTAATAAAGGATCTAATGTCCATGATAGTCNAGATAAAATAGCCAACTTCAAACCTAGGTGGATAGGCAACTCAACCCTATGAATATCTGATCAAGTAAGGGGTTGATCTTGGCGGAGACATAGTTGGCTGGTTTGACAAAGCATTTGGTCATTGCCCAAGCCGTAGTCGGCCTTTGTCTAATTCGGTGACCTAGTCNGTAAAGCCAATTTTCCACCAAAACCCTGGGTCTGACCCAGGATTTATACCCGCTAAAATGTCTATGGTCCAATAAAAAACCAAATCCACATAACATTTCAAGACCCTGGAATGATCAATTCATTTGGTTATTCCTGGGTCCAAAAACCTAGGTCAGAGCCGTTTCCACCACAGCTAACCTGGGAACATCCCAGAAGAATTGCAGGCAATTTCTTTTACCTTGTACGCATTTCCACAGACAAAAAAAAACCCAGGTCAATGCGCATTCATGTGCAAAACCCGGGTCTTTAAGGTGGATGAACAAGGGGGTNTAGGTGGTCAGGTGCATGTATGCGACTCAGTACACAACCACCAAGGGGTGAATTAAATAAGACTTCTAAATGAAGAAACCTTTCCATTGAAAGCACTGCTGGCTATATATCTTAGCTGCAGAATGTATAACAAAGTACTTGTTCTTATGGTGGTGGCAGGATACATCCTGAGTATGCCGATCCTCCCAATCTAAGTAATTAAATANCATAGTAATAAATACCTCATATTACTCCATATTACACAATGCTTCTTAATGGTCAGCAGGCCTACCTTGGTTTCAAACAATTTGGTCACAATGCACCTTTGATATAAAAGCATTTTTAAACTTTATTAATACTCAGGACAATAGGAATTTCCAGAATTTCTGTTTTTTTTCAGTAGCATTTGAACCATGTTGGATGGTAAATACAGTAGTTGAACATGAGCATCCAGATCAAAATGTAGACGGATCTTGCAGACAGCTAGGCTCGCACGGTGACATTGAGATCTAAAGTTCACGAAAACACTGCAATATGACCCCCCCTCCCCTTCCGCGAGGTAACATCCTCTGTTGCTGGAATACTTTATTAATATATATAACTATAAAATAAGGCAATGACTTCCAAACAGCCCAAACTGTATCTATTGTTCATCTCTTAATACAATCAGTACCAGTCCGACTGCCTTGTCCTGCTTGCACTGATTAGTGTTTTTCTTTATTTCAAAAATGGTCCAATAAAATTTGTANGATACTAATGGCTAAAATATATATGTTTCCAAAACAGCCCTGTGTTGTGTTGCGATAATGTAGCAGATACACTTAATACTGGTCTGGGTGTGACGTCGTGGACAGTGTTTGCTACACAGAGAAGGCGTCAGACATTGCTGAATGAACGCTGGTCCTTCTGCTGTATTCTCTNACGCTTACCCAATATTCCAAAGGAAAAGAAGAAAAGAAGAAAAGAAGGAGAAAAGAAAAAAATAAAAGCACCAGAGCTAAACTGGTATTTACACAAAAAATATATATATATGTATATATAGCACACACACCAGTACACAAAACCGTTACAAGAAACAGTTCTGCAAAGACATTCAGCTCTGGGAAATGTGCAAAGGAAAAAGAAAGAAGAAGAAGATGAAGAGGGTGGGAAAGGTATCCAGAGGAGGAGGATGTTCTGCTAACTCAGAATTTGTGTCTTGGGGATTTTTTTTTTTTTTTTAGTTTTTTGTTGCATACTTTGTTTTTTTTTTTCTTTTTTTTAACTATATAAATAGATTTCAACAGTTTAGCAGAAAGAGAAGCTAAATTTAATCAAGATGCCTGGATCGGAAACACTGTGATACTCTGTCTGCCAATGATAAATATCAAGTGTCTGACAAATGGAAAATTTTGACACTGTAGAATTTTCATTGAGATCCAAAAGGATGTAAAGAAACAATGATTATGTTTGCAAAGTTCTGTGAAGTTCATCTAGTGTCCAAACTTTGGATTATTTCAGTCCATATATTTTTTTTTCTTTACTTAGACAGTTATATACAGTGCTGTTGTAATAATGAAACAAATGTTATCTACTGTAAAGTTGCACAATACAGAAACTGCTGCTCCATCTTCTACTACATACATGTGACTCCACAGGATAAAGATGCAGTCCTTTCCTCTGTTAAGTTGGGATAATGCCATCGCTCCTAAGACCTCTCTTCAACTCAAGGTCCTCTAGTTTTTTCCATAGTTCTTCTCGTTCCTTTTCTTTTTTCTTCTCACTGGCAAACACAATAGATATCGTTGGAATTATTGATTGATCATAACATTAGCAAGTCAATGTGAGTGGCAGCGCTTCTGCTTATTCAAATCTAAACCAGCATCCACAAATACCGCATATCACTCAATGGGCCAGATTCAGATCTTTAGGCACTCAGGACATAGTCAAGAGTGGGTAAAACCATGTTGAATTACAGGGGAGGTAAATTTAATTAGTTGCAATCAGTATTACAGGTGAGAGATGATGTTTCCAGCACAAGTGTAATAACAGTGTAACAGTAACGCTGGTCAGTATCTGTGTGCAACATGCAACAATAAAGTATTCTCCCTGCATGCAAACACTAACATTCATTTCACCCCCCTGCAATTCATCATGGTTTTACCCCCTCGTAACAATCATTAGTACCTAAAGATCTGAATCTGGCCGAATAGGAGTAATTACTTTCTATACATTGCCACAATGGCCTACAAGCACCAGTTGGATGGATACTATGCGGATTCATGACTGATAGTGCAGACAATAAGTTCTAACACACATTAAGATTCCCAAAAAGTCAACCACAGCGACAAAGATATTCTAGTATGTAGCATAAAATTCTTATACATATCTCATATCTTCATTAATAACAAACTTTGGACAATTATTACATGAAATCAATATAGGACCTGCAAAAATTATACTGCACAAGACAAAAGTGACAAGCAAAGAGGAGCAGGTACATGCAGACATGTTATTACAACTCTCCCTCTCTACAGTCCTCTATCTACTCATTTCACAGAACTTCCCCTCTGTTCTACATGTCTTCAGTTTCTCAATCCAGGGTGATCTACCAACAGCCCATGGTTTCCAGGTCTCCATGTTGNAGCACAGGTGTGTTCATAACTAACCAGACATATATTAAGAGATCCACATGTGGTAGTTATTATGTCACCTGTGAGTCTCTGAGGTGACCTAGAAAACATGGACCGATAACACATCACGGGGATCAGGTTTGGCCACTTCTCTACACCCTGTCCGTATCATTCACTTGGAACTATACCTCAGGGTTTTANAGACAGACCTAACATGTTTGCTGTATCTTCATCCTACCTGTGGTGCTGTGGGGATACAATATGCCAAAGATTTTTTTTTCTTTTTTTTTTATTCATGGTTTTGAGGATTTGTGACCGAAACTAATTTTCTGTTATTGCAACATTCAGAAACAGGTCACACATAGCACACTATTTACTGTAGGAATTCTCACACAACAACATGGTGATGGTAAAATACCATNGCTTATTACAGTGAGCAATTAGACAGGAATAGATAGGATGTAGTATTGGGTCATGATCTGACACCCACACACGTCATTCAGAGTCTTCTCTTAAGTTTTGGCCCAGACAAGATATATCTTATCTGTTAAATACTAAACAGTAGGAGTAGCNCTTCTGGTACCATGAAAACATCACTATCAAAAGTAGTAACAAATGTACTGTATGGAGCATTAAAATGAGACTTACATATTTACAGAGCTTGAATCTGATTAGCAACCAATCAGATTCAAGCTCTGTCACATTTTACACGCTGCAGAATGTGAACTCAAATCTGATTGGTTGCTATGGGCAACATCCCCACTTTCCAATCTNGCCGCTNAGTAAATATACCCCTATATCTAACCACCCTGGAGGGTACAGACAGTGTGACACTGCATCCAGCAATATATTTAACCTTGACCACTAGTTTGGGTAGGGTTTTAAATTAAAAGGA
>JABWIB010004653.1:5903-19938 GCA_016617825.1 Platyplectrum ornatum
AGCTTCCATTTTAATCAATGGTCAAACAAGCTTTCAGTGCTGTATGAGTGCCTTTATATAGTGCTCCTAATTAGCAATCAATGGTATGGGCAGTGCTCCAATTGAAATCTCCACTCTCTGTTGACGATTGGCCTTTTGACGANTTNNAAAAATCGCCATGACGATGTGTGGGTGAATACAATATTCGTCATTTAGTGAATTCCATTTTTGTATCCATTGTATTGCAAAGATCGTCACAGCGATAACACATTGACGATCTGTAAACGTCATACAAAATGACGAAAAAAAACACATTCGTCACTTAGTGAATACACATTTGTGCAAATCGTCACCAATATCATCAGCGACTGGCGATTTATGTAATTTGTCATTTAGTGAATTCCCCCCTGGTCCTCCTCCAGCTCTGCTACCGGCTCACCTCCAGTGTCTACACTTACCCTCCCTCATCTGTGTGTCCTGCTTTGACTCTTTTCCAGTACTGCATCCAGTCGGTTTGCTAGAGTTTATAGTTCAGTATACGATAGAAGCTGAGATATTGCACCAGAGGACGTAATTTCTCATCCTAAATTTCTGCTCTGAGCTATACATTTCTCTGCACAGACATTTGACAGACTTTTGATGTACACACTATAGTGTGACCATCATCCTAGCTACCTGAAATGACGAGAAAATGCTTAAAGTAATACAATTATTTGATAAACATCAAGTCATAAAGCTTCCTTACTATTATCTTACACTTAAGAAGACAAAACACATTTGCAGTAATTTTTTTTCTGACAACATTAAAGGTAAAAATAAAAAAAAAAAAAAAAGATTCTGAAAGGCTGGCATCCCCTTTAAGGAATAAAGATGACTTTTATTTCTTTAAATATAAGGATCCATTTGGTCATGCTAGGATGAAAGTATACTATTTATTTTCTGGAAACACTAGACAGAAGGGAAATGGTCAGAATAACTCTATCTACTCAGATGTCGCTTTTTAAATGCTGCCTTAAGGCAGAGCAGATTTCATCCTTCCATAGAGAGGTCGCTCAGATGGTTGCTGCTAAATACAGTAAGGGAGCCAGCAGCAGAGAAAGATAGACAATGTCATAAGTGACAGCATGGGATTCATCCAGATAAATCCATTACAACACTGCTAGGAAGAGAATAGCAGAACCGTCACGCAGTATGAAAGGAGGAAACAGAAAGAGATAGAAAAGTGAATAACTGCAAAAAGTGCATATATAAAAATCACAGTAAAGTATATATATATATATATATATATATATATATATATATATATATATATATATATATATGTAGAAGGGGAGATGTCAGTATAAAAACTACTTTTATTAGGGCAAAGCTATGTTGTAATTTTTACAGCATCACAGGCAAAGGCAAAAAACCTGTTCACATTGCCATGAAAAACTCAGGTACTTATTAAAAATGTAAAACATAGCTGTCAATTCATGTCAGCTGTCAATTCATCAATAAAGGTTTATATGTAAAAAAAAGTTTTATATGTAGAACATCAACAACATTCCTTGATGTTAAGTGAGTTAGAAATATAAATCCCATGGATTGTATAATATATACATGAAATTTAGATGCTGGTGATTTTAAACCAGGTCCAATACATACAAATACATGGCAAATCAATGATGATACAATGGCCGCAGCGCAATACTGCCAGTACCCAGCAGGGGCTGCCTGGCAAATTTTTGGCCCAGGTGGCAAGCCAACAGAAGTGGCCCAGTAGCGGCTATATACATATATATATTTGGCAGCCAAATGTGAGCGGCTGTATGACACTGATGACTGTAAGTGGTGTCACTGGCTTGTGGCGTCACTTCCGGTCACGGGCAGGAGCTAGTGTCAGCACGGTCGCACATAAGCTGGTCTGCTGATCGACATGTGCAGCCGCAGCCCTGAACCACCAATGGCACTGTGGCCCGGGTGCTATGTGGCACTCTGCCACCCATGCCAGCCCGCCCCTGGTACCCAGGGAGCTTATGAAGAGGATATGCTGTGTGAGGATGACCATGTCTATAATATATATATATATAGTATGATAGAGGGTAAAAAAAAAAATTATACGAATTTTGCCAACAGCTGTTTCCTTGCGCACGTATAAAGCTGGATATAGCAGGGATCAGGTATTGCATATCTACTTGTGCTGTGCTTGAATTAAAATGTCTAAACAATAATTTCAATTTAATTATTATTATTTTAATAATAATATTGGTAGTAGTAGAAGTAATTTTCAGTTGACAATATAGAATAATTCTTCCATGGTATGTGTTATTTCATATATCCTGTCACTTATATTGCCCACATGGCAGGTGAGCTAAGTGCACGGAGATACAATATCATATGCAGTGTCTATGTACTGACTAGGCACTATGGTTTTTTTGTTTGTTGTTTATTTTGTTTCTGCTAGAAAAATAGCAATACTGTGTATGATAAAGTGATCATTGCTGGGGCAGATACTTACAGGTCCACTGAGATGACAGTGTGCAATAATTAAAATTTGAATGTGGCTTTGAGCAAAATAAGATCCTTTATCATTTTCCAGCTTGAAAACAGATTTTATTCTTTTTTATCAAATTGTATCTTTTCTGCTTCTGCATACAAAGTTCCTACTGATACCATTTTGCTGGGAAAATATATTTCTTATGATTACATTCAAAAGTATATTTGTATGAAAAAAGTAAATGGAATTTGATTCTTAACTTATTGAAAAACAGCATTTAAGATTCAGTGCTTGAAGCTTTGTGAATGTCTTTAATCACAGACAGGATTCTGGCTATGTGTAGTTACACAGACAAATATATCTACTGCTTACTTTTATATGACTGAGAATTTTATATGCCAGTATCAAATATTTTATTACTCTATATGTAAAAAAAAACTATATATGAGCAGTGCTATCTGAGCACTAAAATAAAAGATAAAAGAAGTGCAGTTAACCTATGGTAGAAGCTAAAGTAAAATTCTTAATAACCATAATAATATAAATGGAAAGTAGTACTTGACCAGATTCCATACTGGGTACCTGGTACTACCATAAAAATGGTTGAGAACCACTTCTATCACAAACAACTGAAACATAATGCAGCTACTGGGAACTTTAGAAAAGACATTATTACATCATACATAACAAGGTAACGCCTCCTGACAACATACATACACTTGAGGAAGAGATTTCATTTCATTTGTAAACATTTACCATAGAGTCGTACCCAGTGTACCAGGCTACTTATTTATTACATTGTTTTCACTTTCCTAACCATGGTTCACTGCCATATATAAGAGCTGAAATGTGTTTCAAATTTAAATAAAAATGAAAATAAAGGCCATAAAAACAGCAATGTCATATAATAAATTCATTTGAAAGATTACATATTTTTGTAAACTATTATGACATCTATTATTATATCATATGAGAATAATAAAATGGTCTAACAAAGCAGAGATATTTCAGGGAGACTGAAAAGTGGGGATGTTGCCCATAGCATCAGATTCAAGCTCTCAGTTTCATTTTACATACTGGAGAATGTGAGCTTGTATCTGACTGGTTGCTATAGGCATCATCCCCAATTTAGGCCTAGGTGTTTCCTGCCTCACTGTGCTGCTTAAATTGTGTTACATAAACATAACAACAAAGTACGACATATTTCAGTACCCACTATTTAATTAAGTGTCTTTCAGTTGAGGCCTCTTCCTCAGTAGCTCAGGTAGTGAGAGTCTAAGGGGTATATTTACTAAGTGGCAAGATTCCAGTGAGACTGAAAAGTGGGGATGTTGCCCATAGCAACCAATCAGATTCGAGTTCACATTCTTCAGTGTGTAAAATGAAACTGAGAGCTTGAATATGATTGGTCGCTATGGGCAACATCACCACTTTCCAATCTCACTGCTTAGTAAATGTACCCCTAAGAGTCTAAGTTTGTTTTTACATCTCATAGGTGCCTATTCTTGTCCTCTTTCGGGTAGAAGGCCCGAATTACCTAAAATGGAATGGGCCTAATGGAAGAAGTTTACACTCTGTACATCCATAACTTCAGGAACCTTTTACTGGATTTTATCCATGGTTGGTATCTCACTCTTGAGCATTTTTCTTATTGTATCCCGGGAGCAGAGCTGGCCTTGAGCATAGGGAGTATAGGCAGGATGCCTGGGCCGCATCCAGCCACCTGAGGCACAAGAGGTGGCCATTGACCTTACTGGCAACCTTCCCGGTACACCGTAGACCACATGAGGACTTCGGGCCTGGTTTATTCCAGTCTATTTGTCACAAGTGCAGTGGATTTGTTTTGGAAGTCAAGTTCTGCTGCCACTATCTGCAGCTCGAGTATTGCCTTGTAAGCTCCAGCAGGTAGGTTTACTGAACACACTTTACTCTATCTCATTTTGCATTAACTGCTGTTAATCATCTAACATCTTAAGCTGCTACATGCCAGGGGTCACTGACTTCTGAGGAATTAAAGTTGTTTTAAAGGCATTGTGAGTATTGTACAAACTTATCATCCAACAGACAATTTCATTACAACAAACCTTTATTCAAATTATCTGCTACCTGATGACATTAAGCCACAGCCATCTTTAGTAAACATTTGATTACTGGGGTCGGGTTTGAGTGTGATATGCATAAATCACACCCTCCACCCCACAAAAAATCTACAACTCTGCTTAACAAGCTCTGTGAAATACACAAGCTATTCTGGGGTTCTAAAATGCTTCAAAAAAATGTTGGAAATCCAGAACATCCTCAGGTGTAACAACTCAACACTACTGAACCAATAATTCTATTATCCTGTTTATTTAACCATGAAGTGGAAGAGAAGCCCTTGAGCGATCCTCCCAACAAAGACTGTATTGAATTGATATTGTCTCAATTCGCCTTCCCCTGCCCCTGTCACTGTCACATTTATAACTATAATCATATAATACTGTAAGTGGTTAAAGTCTGTGTCAGTTATATTCCTTTGTCCTCCAGAATAATTTAGGAAATGATTATACATTGTAAAATGGCATGAATTAGATTTATTCGAAATCTTAAAAAAAGTCTATGTAGAAAAAAAATCATGATTTTTTATTTTACACTTTATGCTGTATTTCCCAGGCTTTCAGCACATAATAATTGAAAGAACAGCAGAACTATCCATATATAACATTTCATTTAATCCCCAGTTATATACCAGTCAGAAAAGAAAAAGAATAGGGACTGCATTCGATTTTCAAAAGTCACCAATTCTAAATTCTATTTAACTCAAGGCTCAGTATTCAGATAACACACAGGGGGCATGTTGCCATATACATAGATATATGAATGTGGTTAATGGAAGCACCATTCCCTGACTTATTGCTCTGTCACATAATACAAATTGACTTATCTATTAAAATATGTACAGAGCAAAGTTCCTAAGAGTCACATTATCTGGCTATATCTGACTGGAAGATTGAATGTATCTATTCCGAATGAAAGCTAAATTTTACCAGCTATCAGCAGAGCAGTCCGGAAATAATCATTCTACATTTCTACATCACTTCACACTCCTGGAACAATGACAAGGTTCTTGCTGAAACTTTGGCGAGAGTAAATAATGCAGACTCCAGGTATATTCTGCTGCTGTCTGGGTACAATCGTGATATGCAGCAAATTACATTGACCTGTTCATTTTGCTTTATATTGTATTTTATTGTATTGATTATAAATTTGTTTAAAGAATAAAACTACAAATATTTTGGAAAATCCCTGTTCATAGTATTTATACTATGCTGCAGAAATCATAGTAATTATACCCAAGGTAGGACTGGAGTTCATAGATAAAGGCCTCAAATGACGCGAAGGGAGGGATTCAATTAAACAATGCTGGCATTTTATTACTCCCTTTGTCCTGAATCCAATGCAGACACCCAATGAAATTCAGTAAAAACAAAAATATGTTTTAAACATCTGAATTTTTACCTTTACTATATCTGCCTTCACATTTTTAAAGCAAAGATGGCATTTTAAAATGATATTCATTTTGAATTGCTATATTTTACAGTTTTAGATCACTACAGCCCAAACACAAATTCAACAATGATACAGTCAACACCATATTGTGATTGTCCCAGCTGCTCCCAACTCTGTCTTCCATTCAGTCATTGCTGCTCCTAGATCTGTTTTCTCTTCTTTATCAAACAGCTTGGCCATAGGACTTGCATTTTCCCAGTAGCCAGTGCTTTGGAGGCAGTCAGGCAGTCGTCAGTAAGATGTTGTCTGTAGAGAATAGAGGCCACTAGGATGTCCTCTGTGCTGTATTTGAAGATAGCTACTGTATAATACTCTCTACTACTGTAGAATAGCAAATTTGATATCAGTAACTATAACTATTGTGAAATGTATTACACTAACTTTTACTTAAATAGCTATATATATAGCTATAAAAATGGTTGGGTTCGACCCTTATGTACTTTCAATTTAAGTAAGGCCAGTGAAATTTGTGAGTGCGAGGGAGTTTTTTCAGTAACTAACAGGGTTTAATATAGTGTCATTCTCAAAGCCATAAAAACTTGAAAAAAACATTATCATGTGAAAATGTGTTTTCATATAAAAATTGGCTATATTGTTTGAAATCGAAGTCTGGCATATTTACATACCATGGCAGTGATGATTAACACACTGCTCCAAGAGTAATATTCTGAAGATGGCGATATTACCTCTATCCCTGCATATCCCCATAGACCTCCCTTTTCCTCCCTTTAATTGATGTTATTAGGGGGAGGAAAAGAGGAATGTATGGGGAGACTGTTAGGACAGTCTAAATAAATTAAAAAAAAAAAAAATCTGAAGTAAACTTTAATGACTGAGCTGGTGCCAGGCGCATGTGTAGTAGCATTCAATCTTGGACTTAGAAATTTTATAAGCTCTGGCACTGATATACTGCGCATGTGCCAGGATGCCGAGAAAAATCATTGTCTATGGTAATCACCAACAAGGTAAGTCTTTGTAAATCCTGTGGTCTGTGTAGCTAGACTCACAGCGAGGAGATCCTGGCTACCATAATCGACAACGGCTGGATCACACTTAGCAAATGGAGCTCTAAAGCATGGGTGGATTGGGGATTGGTACATAGGGCTAAGTCCCTGATGGCTAACCTGTGACACTCCAGATGTTGTCGAACTACAAGTCCCATCATGCTTTGCCAGCTCGTGCTAAAGGCTCAGCATTCCAAACTCTTGGCAATGTATGATGGGACTTGTAGTTTGACAGTATCTGGAGTGTCACAGGTTAGCCATCAGGGGGCTAAGTGCTATATATAAATCAATAGACCAGCCAAGTTGTGTGGTAAGAGTGCTCAATGCTCTGTATAATCCAGTCTCACACCTCAATGTTAGTAGTTGCTATACATTTGCAATCATGCATGCACTAAAGTACAATTGTACAAAAGTAATATATAATATTTGAACAATGAACAGGGATACATGACACCTTTGCAGGTCTCTTGAGAAATATGACATTCCTTTGCTAAGCTTATTTCAAATCGTTCTTCGTTCTTTCACATGGATCATTTCAATCACTAAAAAGACAATCTAAGACCATCATTTTGCAGCTATGAGATTTGAGAATGATTCACACATTGGGTAATTGATAAACATCCCTCATTTTATTCCCTGGTAAGCTTGGCTCAATAAAAGGCAACGGATCACTGCTCATAGAAGACTGCTGTGCTTGAACGGGAGATGCTGATGTTAAAATACGGTTCACAAGCTGAAGTGTATTGAGAAGGGACAGCAGGAAATGAGAAACGTTCCACCTGTCTGTTTCTGAATCACTTGGCTCTTCACACAGCGTTCTTCCTGACTTCTTTATTATGTTACACTCTTTCTTTCCATTGCAAAGCCTGGTAGAGAGGCATTCCAAGGTTCATTCTAGTAATGTCAAAATAATTAAATCAAAACCAGAGAACAAAGTACAACAGAGCTTTGGTTTGATGAATTTATTATCAAAGTAATCGACAAAAGTTTTCAAATGTTTCCCCAAGGGTTGAATTAGCTTAAAAAAGGTGAAATAGTAGGAAAGAGATATGTGTGCACAGCAATGAAGATATAAGTGAACCCACACTGCGAATAATTGTAGCATGAGGGTTTTTTTTTTAACAGAAATAGTTCTTTGCTGGAAAAGAGACAGAGAAGATAGCATTTGTCAGGGAATCAGACAGTGTGAGTCAAATACGTCTATGGGGGTTTTATCTCCATGAGAGTTCCTATTTCAAATGCTGTTTTAAAGCCTAACATCTGAATTTCTGTGACAGATGCCATAAAGAAACCAGAGGCGTTATAAGGCAAGATTTTATTTTAAGTTATAATATTGGGTATGATGAAGGCAATGTTAATTTTTGTGTTTGTAGCTGCACATTATAACATCTGTTGATTTAGATTATAACCAATTATAATTCCACAAACATGAACATGAAGGCTAGCTTCTGGAAACCTAGCAATATCATTGTAAATCATCACAGTCACAGGCAAGCAGGGTTTTCATTGATCATGTCCTATTCCTTTTCCCATTCTACTCTTTTATTATTTTTTTATTCCACTATACTGACTATTTATCTAGATTTGCTAGGGCTGATTTTGGGAGTAAGGGCGGCACAGGTGTAAGAATAGACCTGGGCGAAACCAAACATTGAGAGGAGAGGCAAGTATAAACTGACAACAGAAAAAGAGTTGAAAGGGAAAGTTTTCTAGCTGAACTCTAATTTACAAATTAAACATAAAGCTATGTATTTTGTTCTGTACACTAGGAGATCCATCCGATGGGGCAGTTCTCCACTGACATCAAAAACACGTATGGAGGGAAGCTGTAAATTTTACTATAGGGATGTTTGGTCTGCCAAGTATGCCCAGAAGAGGGGAGTGCACTTCCCTCCTACAAGAAAACTTGTATACAGAGGTCTGTATCTGGTCCAATTTTATTACTATTACTATTAGTAGTAGTAATAGTTGTAGTAATAAAAAAAAAAAAAAAAAAACTGACATCTAAATTTTGGTTATGGTGTCTAAACTTTCAGCTGAACTCAAACAGCCACAGGGAATGTCTGAATTAATGGATCTACTAATGGCTGGCACTTCACAAATTATTTTTAATTATTAGCATTAAACCTCCTTCCAAACATAATGTTGATTCCATTGCTTTGATTAAACATATATATAAAATAAATAAAATAAAAAATGGTATTAGAACAGAGGGAGAGGCTCACTACGATAGGGTATCAGTCCCTTGTCCTCCCAGCAGTGTCCCTGGGCAATAAGGTGGGAAATCAATAGGGATTGGAGAATCTAGTTTCATACCAGCTTGCAGTTGCAATGAACATGTGTATCTGGCATTGAAGCAAAGTTGGAAGAAGTGTTCCACTAACCGTTCCATAGCCGTGGTGGTTTCCAGCCACTCCATATGAAAAAGATAGTTTATCTTATCTTTAAATAATGTAAATGAGAGGGGCTGAAGGTGAATCCACTGGTGTAGTATGCACTGGAGAGCCACTGCTGATAACATTAGTTATTAGGTATTAAATGATAATGGCGAAAAAAGACAATGTTATTTATGGCTATAATGAAGTACATTTCCATTGTCACATAAACACCATTTCCCCTACATATTACAGTCGTTGTGGAATAGAAAGTATTCTGTGAAAAGAAATGCCCTGTGCTTGGTTGTACTGTGTATGTACACCACCTGATGTATTTTCCTCAGAATATAGATATGCTGTTGTGCATGCATCTGAATCGAGGCCTTCCATTATTTGTGTTCAGATTTAGGGCACACTGGATGCATGTCTCCCCCACCACCAGTAATTGTCCCTCCCCCCCTAACCCCCCACCACAGCTGGTTTGGGCCAATGAGGAGGCCCTGCTTCTGATTGGTAGTGGGGGATTGGAGGGGTAGTGGGGGATTGGAGGGGACGATTACTGGTGCCCCTTTGGAGATAACAATGTGGGGGACCCTGGTTCGCAGGGCCCTAGGCGACCACCTATATGCCCTATGCGTATTGGAAAGTGGGGATTGGTTGCTATGGGTAACATCCCCACTTTCCAATCTCACTGCAATCTCGACACTTAGTAAATATACCCCAATGGGTGTGAATCAGGCCATGTATGCACATATAAATAACCATAGACATTATATCTTTTGGGGTTACAAACGATGATTAATCCTCATGGCAACAGCTGATTTTGTTTAATACATTGTAATAACTGTGTTATAAGGACCCTATATTATAATATTGTGGAAATGCATCCTTTTCTTTTATATTGTACATTTTGACATATCTCAGATAATTATTGCCAACGTTCCAGCCTACTGACTGACAAGCAACACAGCAGCTTGTCCGGTTTCTTCTGATAATGTCTTCTGCTACAGCACAGTACAATAGGGTGTCCTTTGAGGATTAGAAATATATGCAGTGTTTCAATGTGTGGAGATAAGATTACAGTATAAGGAAGGTAATTAAATGCTCAGATTATATTATTAAAAGCATTTGTTGTATTTACCCAAGTGTTATCGTTATGCACAGTGTGCAGCGGCCTATTTATTCGCTAACCTAAAGCACACATTGCGTTATGCTGATGGAAAGAAAATGTGTTAAAGGAAAAATAGTCCAAGGATCTTTATTTAAGGAAGAGGCTGAAGTGATAAAATGTCTCAAGTGTGTGAATTGTAAAGCTCACTTCTTGCTTTTACTGCAAACTCTGCTTAATTAATGCCCTGAGGCATACAAATAAAATACATAGTCCTGATATTAAGGGGTATATTTACTAAGCGGCGAGATTCCAGGGAGATTGGAAAGTGGTGATGTTACCTATAGCAACCAGTCAGATTTGAGTTCACATTCTCCAGTGTGTAAAATGAAACTGAGAGCTAATCTGATTGGTTGCTATGGGCAACATCTAGGGTTACCACCTTTTCATCTTAAGATTCCCGGACACAAACCCAACCCCCCTACCACCCTGAAAAAAAAACCTTGGAAAGGACACATTTATTTTTGCCATTAAAATTTTTTTCCTTTTTTGGGGATCAGTGTCCAGAGTGGGGCCCGGAAGCAGGGGTGTAGCTAGGTGCCATGGTGTATTATACCATAGCCTGCTTCACCAGTCTGTGTTCTAATCCTATCTGCAGTTCATATGTAAGAGCAATACAGCAGAGGCTCTATTGTCCCCACTCTCTGTAGTGTAGTGGAAATGTTTTATGCCTTATACTTATGCTGCTTGGTCTGCCCTGGGATCGAATCCCCTCTCCACCACCACATATGTGAAAAATACATTTGGTCCAGCACGCACACAGTTAATAGCCTCTCAGTGCAGAGACATGGTAGAGATTGGCAACATTGTAATAAACGCGGCTGAGCCCTGATCACTGACTGAACAGGACTGAACTGAAAGTGAAACTCTCTTCACTTCTGAATGACGCTGACTGATTCCCGGACATTGTATAGTCCGGGGACAGCACTGCTCTGGACCCCAGACGCCATATGCGATTCCCGGACTGTCCGGGCCAATCCCGGACGGGTGGTAACGCTAGCAACATCCCCACTAAAAAAAATAAAAGCAGGGTTGCCAACTTTTGCAAATGGATATCAGGGAGATTGTGAAAGGCGCTGCAAAAAAGGGGTGTAACCAAAGGGTAGTGTCCTGTGGATAGCTCCACCCATGGGTGTGTCTATCTTGGCCATGAGATCTATTACGCAATATCCGGAATTTATTGTTTATTAAATTATCTGTAAATATATAAATATATATTAAATATGTATTGTGAAGGTTGTAAATAGGAAATTCACTGGCTTCTTTACCTTTATAGAACACATTATGAATTCTATCATCATAACACAATGTTTTCTTAAGCTCAGTCAGCATCAGGGAGATTGTCCAACACTTCAGGGAGTCAGGGAGATCACTCACATTTCAGGGAGTCTCCCTGATATTCAGGGAGAGTTGGCAACCATGACTAAAAGACAAGGTCATTGAGTAGCTGAAGATCGTTAATGAAATCTTTCAAACCCAGTTGATTACTTGCAAAATGGAAGTGTGTACACACCCTAATCCTTGAAGAGCTAGGCAGGGAATGCAGGAGGATGATCACTGTTAAATGGTGGCGCCCATGTTCTGGTTTTGAAGTCTGAAATACAGAAAGAGTGAGTGGATTCCTGCAATTAGGTTTGACTGAAAGTCAAATTTACACATTTACTATGGATGGACATGATGTCATCAAGCCCCGCTCAATCATCATACTGATTAGGGCTGGGGATGATTTAATGTAAATCACTGCCTTAGGCCAGGTCACTGGCGATTTGTCAACTCTCCCGAAATACTGGGAAAATCACCAGCAAAGCCCCCTTCATATTGCATACTTAAGCTATGCAGTGATATCATATAAATCACTGCCTCAGGCCTGAGCGGTTCAATGGTGGGTGGGACTTAATTCCGCCAAGCCTCGTCCACCCATAGCAAACGCTATGTGTTTACCATCAAAGGGGTTGGGGCCTCAGGCCCCACAAAGGAAGCTTTTTTGCCGGCATGTAATATAAGTACATTTCCACTTCCCACACTACAACATGATTTATCTGATATGTACATTTGCATCTGCTTTCCCCTTAAAAAAGTGCAACTCCCTATGAGCCCCGCAAGGAACTATATACCAAGACACTGTGTTATAACATTACACACCACCATACAATGGTCATTTATAGCTATATGTATAGATGCAGTCTGAGAAACTTCTGTTTAAACTCTAGATATATCCCTTTTCGATTATTTTTAAAGCGCACTATTCAATTTATGGACAATTTTACTATCATTTATTACCAGATAAATCTATAATATATACTACAGCAATTGCCTTGGCTTACAGTGGGAGTTCTGAGTATGTTATCATCAATCATTTGTTGTTTATGAGTGCCAAACTGAAGTGAGATCGCAATAGCACCTGGTATACAATGCCTTTGCAGCTACCAAGCACAGATTTTAAGTTATTTGTTAATTTTTGCCAACATCCCCACCGATATGACTCGTCTATAATACTGTTCACAGGATGAGTATTCAGAAAAGTCTCTGATTATTTATTTTTTCTTTTATAATAAAAGACACCTTTGCAAAAGTTTAATGTTATGCACCGATGACGTGATTTCCAACTTGCCTACAGGCACATTTTTATGTGATACAAATCTTTGCCTTAATGTGATTAACACGAATGAATCTGAAGCTCATCCAAATTCTGAACACTTTATAACCCTTGTTAAAGCCTTGGATTTCTACGGCAGTTTAAGCTGCATTTCAATGCATTTTGAAGCAGAACGGACATATAACTAGAAAATTGAACAGTTTATAGAGAATGCAGGACCGTGGTTGTAAAAAATGTTAAGATCACTCCCGGGCTTTATATATTCTTTTTACTATGCAAATTACAAAGTCTGCATCAATCAGCTAATTTGCCAATAATCTTGACTCAATTATTTTTGGTTTTAGCAAAATGAGTAAACATTAGATATTTCGGGTTCTTATTTCATGGGTAATAGAGAACCATAATTCTGATAAAAATGAGTTTGTCGCATGTGCTGCAATTCTTTACATTTTTAATATGTTGCGCTATCATTTAAAATGTAGAAGACTAGCCAGTGCCCATCCCAAAAGAAGTATTACATTTATATACATGACTCATTTAGGTGTTGTCAAGTGTTGTCAATCTTGTTCCACAGTCTTCTTAAAATATATGCAACTCACAATCCACTTTAAATAAGTAACATGCTGGGATGCTAGTAGATCTCAATATATAATGCATGCATACAGAATAGGTTTAAGCTGCAGACTATACTTGTGCAGGGCCTGCGTTAGGTCTGCGGGCACCCTAGGCAGACCTAGCACCGCGCCCCCTTTGTAACGACGTGACAACAGCACGTGACATTGCGGCGCGACGTGATGGTCGCTTCAAAACCACCGCAGAGGGCGGCGGAGTCGTCCTGGACACCCTCCCGGGATTGGATTAACGTTTTTTTTTAAATATTATCAT
>JABWIB010004654.1:24176-34932 GCA_016617825.1 Platyplectrum ornatum
CCCCTGCAATTCATCATGGTTTTACCCACTCATGAAAAATCTTTTGATTGGAACAATTTATCTTATAGTGTATGGCCAGCTTTAGGCAGAAGACATGGTGCATTAGGACTACTGTGCACTGCCACATGTTTAAACTTGCAAATGTTGGTTTAGACCACCCCACCACACCCCTAGGCTCATAATTAGTAGTTACTATCTCTTGTATGATGTCACATACACAGAACCAGTATTCGAGATTTTAATGCCAAGAAAAAAACGGGATTCTAGCATCCCTAGCCCTGCACTGGTAATCAATGAAACCATACATTTCTTGTGCCCCCTTTAAACAGCCCAAAAATGTATGATCATCCTGGATGCAGCTGAATGCCAATGCACAGTATAAGTTTTTCATGTCATAAGACAAGAGGGGACCATCCAAGATCACCAGGACTACAGCGATGAAGCCATCAAACAAGGAATGGGCTATGTCAACTCTATTGCATTCTATTATAGAGGGAGAGGAATGAAGGTAGCATGGTATGTGTTAAGAATAGAGAGACAATGGTGGAAACAGTAAGGAAGTTTGATTTGTTTCCGTACAAATGTTTTACACATCAGTGTATCTAATATGAGTATATAACATACAACTGCTCCAACAGGGATTATGTTATGTATATAATCTCTGAGGAGTCCCATGCACTAGTCTTTCCAGAGCAATAGATTGGGGAAACCTGCTATGAGACCCATAATATATAAAATGAGTGATCAGTGATAAATCAGTGATAAACAAATCTAATCCATATGCTTATTATTAACAAAAGACGAGAAATCACTCATGACATATGATGATATTTTCCTTTTCCTGTATATCAGTTTCTTTCTATAGATGATGATGATGAGAGACGTGAATTCGTTGGTACAATGAGATTGAAGGATGTTCTGTGGTGCGCTGAGAACTATATTGCCACCTGTTTTGACTTAACTTACTCCTTTTACCTATGAATAAATAGCTTTTTATTCTTTATTTAAGGAATGCTGGAGTCTGCTTTTCGCCACTGTCAATCGGGCTGAGCCTTGCTTTGATTTGCGCTTTGAGAGCCCCAGTAGTGGCTGATTGCTAATCAGAAATACCCAGGAGTGGTCATGCACTATACACCACATGAGGAGATAAAATAGAACTGGTCTGAAATGTATTCAGGTAGAATATTCCTGCTGAATTTCGCCATCTTTACACACACACTGAGCACAGAGGGAGCTGAAGCCCCAGGAAATCTGCAATATGACCAAACCCTGTAACATTGTGGGAGCACAGGACAGCAACAACAGGCAATCCAGTGCCAAGTAACTAAATCACAAAAAAGTGGAGATGTTGCCCATAGCAACCAGATTCTATCTGGAATTCTCTAGTATCAACTACATATACATATACACACACACACACAAGAAATACTTATATTCTGCTACTACTGATGTTCTTGCACCATTTCTTGGAATTTTAAAGTGGTTGGACAGATTTACAGTGTGTCCTTATTTTAACGCTAAATGCCAACTAAGCAATAACTTCGCCTTCTATCTGTATACCTATATACTTACAGGTGGTACAGTTGCCTGCATGCCAATAACAATGGTGCCTTGGCCATGACATGGTATTTCAGTTTACCCATGTGCACATTTTCACTGTTTAGCCGAGTGTGCTCCAAACACTCCACGAGGTCTTTGTGTCTCTGTTCATGTGGAAAGCACCGGCTGCTATATTTGATTGTGAGCTAACCTTCTGATTTATTTGAGCAGCTAACTGTGGCCCTTATGAGGTGCGGTGCCTCTCATTATAAGTCTTATTGTTAGTCAGAGTCTGTTTACATTATGCTCGGTCGGTTACATTAAAGATGGCATGGTTATTTAAATGTGTCACGTTGATAACATTTCAAGCCTTACAACTGGGAAAACAATCTCTTGGAAAGCTGGCAGCTTGCACTAGTTTACATAGACACTCAGGGTTGTGGTGATAAGCGGGGACAGCTTACTCATTGGCAGCTGTAGCGCATATTTGCCGGAGTCTACTGAGAGATCACATTCCTTATTGTGCCTTTCTTCTGTAAGGTCACTTGTTTCTGTCTTCCTAATAGGATACTTAAAAGTAAGTCTCTGATAGACCATGCTAGGATCAAGTTACCTACGGCTTATAATACCTATACACCTATACAATGTTGACCAGTTCTTTCGGTTTCAATATCGCAAGAGGGTGATTCAACATTTGTTATGGGATACAAACTGGTTGAATCGAAGGGCTGCATCTCATGTGCTGTTTAATATTCATCTAACCATATGTGCTTTTAGTTTTTAGTTTCTTACTTTTAAGTCATTCTTGAGGGTGTTAAAGGTAGAATCAACTTTGTCCATCCAAGTATAGGTTTTATGGTAAAAGATTGTGTGGTTTTATTGTTTGTGGATAAATATATTATTGACCAATTACAATTTATTGCATGATTGATTGTGAAAATGTATGTGTGTGTGCGTTTCTGTCTAAATGTATTCCCCTTAGGGATGGCAGTCTATGGTGGTACCAAAATGATGTCATAGTCAGGGTCATTTCATCCTACTCATACATTTAATTGTGAATGTCATGTTGATAAATAGTCATAGGGCCCTATTCCATGTGCTTTGCGTCACCTTACGCAGTATGTCTAAGGGAGAAAATGTGCGTGTTTATCTTTGCGGCTCATAGAGATGTGCATAAAAAGAAACACATTTTCAGTACTGTAATAGACAGAAAAAGGGCTCGACCAGCCTTTTCATGTGGAACTGAATTTGTCAAACACAATGATATGCATAGTAATACCATTCTGAAAGAGTTGAAAACTTATGAAATTGTAACTTTATTATTAATTTAAGTTTAACTAGGACCACCCAACTTCATAAAATCTACACAGCAGCACACAGCACTTCTTTCTCCAATTGGAAGCTGTCACAAAGTGGTATTCTCTTCTTTATTCTCTTCCCTCTAAGCCAGCGCTTTCAAGTCTGTCTAAGTCTTAGAACATTTGACTTGTAAATAGTAGTAAGTCTTATATATTGGAAATCACAAAGTTCTATTTAAAGCTATGCGTACACACTGCACTTGTTCCCCTTCCTGATAATTAGATACATTTATAATTCTACGAATCTATTACAGTGTTTTCATCTCAGCGGAGCATAAAACTGAATTAGTAAGTACCCTAGAGAGATTTGCTTGCTGAGCTGGGTTCTCTGAATTTTATTGATGTATATCATTTTTTCTCAGCATTTTAGGAAGCGCTGCCTCACTTCTTCTAAAATCCAGGGTACAATCAAGTATCATCGACTCCCAAACTAGTCAAGCTTCTGTTTTTGTTATAGTCATATGAACTGATTAATTATGTTTGATATATTCCGGGGTACATGTGGATTAAGTATTAGCGTCAGCATTAGAGGTTGAAATAAATCATTAATTTGAAATACCAAAACCAAATTATATCTTGGTGCCATTGGGTTTTCTATGTTAAAAAGTTTCATTCCATTGTATACCAGTCCTCTACGACCAGTGGTGGAGCTATTGAAAACACTGCTAAATAGAACTACAACTCAAGAGCTTTCATATTTTTGAATCACTGTGCAATCACAATTGTAGGACATTTCTGTAAAAACATCAAACCAAACATGGTTCTTATTGGCAGCTTGTGGTGTATATTTTAATATCTTCTTATACATTCCATCCTAAAATACATTTCCACTATGACTGTAATGTCTGTAAATCTCAATGTCACTGACACAGACAGACAGATGTGCAAGACAAAACGAATAGGAGTTTAGACACCACAAAGTATTGTTCTCTATGGTATTGACTTCCAGCAGTTGGTTGTCGAGCATTAGGTTTCTCCTCTTCCAATTTTCCAAAAAACTTTGACATTGGACAATGTTGGTATGGAAGCACAGTGGCAAGAACAATAACCTCTTCTATAAAAATACAACATAAGAATGGCAAGTTCAGAACGCCAAAATTGTACGAGTCATACCTGAGCCAATCTGGATTCTGGGTGACCTGCCTTGGTCAAACTTTCGAAAGGAAGTTCCACTTTCCAACTCGAACATGGGAGAGGACGAGTCTTCAGTTGATGACATGTGGCAGATCTTCTTCCTTGTGCTGCTGCAGGAGTTTGAGTACGTTATTCCGGAGTGACACCGAGAAACAGAAGAATGCGTAGTATCTGAGAAGAAAGAGTTGAAATGGTTGGTCCAGCAGATTATGAACATCCTTTGTTTTTAAATGTGACAACTCTTAATTCTCCCATTTACAACATCTCGAAAAACATCAACCCTATCAAGAAGGACCACGACATCTTGTTTCACTCAATTTAACGAAACATGTCATTTAATAAGCAGACTGTTCAACTTCTCTTTTCACCAAGATGTGTAGAGACAACTACTGGATCAATGCATAACATGAACGACACAAACTCTTAAGACAAAATGGTAGTGTTTTTTCTTCATAGGCTTTATGGCATGTGAGGAAGAGTAGTTATCCAGTTGCCACCAGTCTTATAGAGTATGATTGCACTGATTATATTTCCAGTTCATTCAGAAGATCCCAAAGAAAAACCATGATGGCAAAAAGGCAACCACAGCTGACTCTTCATTTTCTTCTTTCTTCAACTCTCATATCATAAGAGAAATGATGTTTGCCACGGATGTCAAGCTTCAGTCTCACGATCACATCAAATATGTCACTGCTCCAATGTAAGATGGTCATTTTTTATAATATACTTATATTTGTCTTGTTTGAGCCACCTCATAGAAACCAAGGTACATGTATTTACCAGAATTGTTCTGATATTGCCCAAATAATCTTTGGTGCCCGGTAATCAACCTAAACTAAGATCACAGCATTTAAGCCTGACAGCAGGTTATGATCAAACATATTTAGTCAGTAGTAGTGATTGGACTAACGTATCATTTCCATTACATTGTCTGTCATTTTTTCCAAGAATCAGCAAATGTTGATCAGACAATAGTTGTATTTAGTCGATTTTAAACTCGAATACCAACACCTGTCTGTCTGCACACACGAAATAAAGAGACCTGTACAGTTTGTGCAATATCATTTCATTTAAAAAGGGCTATGTAAAGGAATGTATAACAAAATGAGTAAAAGAAAAATACACCAACATAGAATTAATGCCAATACAACGACAACATATTATATATGTTGTATAGAAATAGAACCATCGGCACCAATCAATCGAATATATATATTTTAGTGCGTTCACTTATTTCAAATAGTGTCCAAAAAAGTCCAAACGATAAATTTCCTGATTGTTCACTGTGCAATGTGTTTGTTCCATCAAGCGGATCTATATGGTGTCTTAAAAATAAAACAGAAGGCGCATATAGTTTAAATAAATTTCACATATATTAGGTTTAATACATATGAACTGTTTTGCACTTTATGGTGCTGATCCAGAGTTTGGGACTAAGGGCAAATAGGTGCAAGTGTAGACCTGGGCAAACATATCAAACAATAAACATAAACAATGCAGTTTGTGAGTTCTATGTGCAATAGCAAAGTGTTTTCTCTGTATGAAAGAAAATGTAAATGTATTTGTACCCCAGAGTAGTGCATTGCCTGAAAAACAGGCGGATGCGCTGCAAAAAAAGCTGTTTGACAAGCCTTAAGTAGCTTAACAAGCAGATGGATGCTAACACTTCAGACAGAAGCAGCGCCTATTTATATAAGAGCAAAGATGTGCCTCATATTTAAATATGCGCTCAATGGGGGCTGAGGGCACTGCTTCCCTGCCCGTCCTGCACTTACACCATGTCATATATGGTGTAAACCAGGGGTAGGCAATCTGCGGCTCTACAGATGTTGTCAGACTACACGTCCCAGCATGATTTGTCAGGTATCAACAATTAAAGCAACTGCTAAAGCAGTTAAAGCATAAGGAGCAGGCCAGAGTCCTATGGGAATAGACCTGCTTTCATTGTGTAAATGAGGTTTGTGGGGTTTTTTTTATTTATTTACTATGGAAGCTGTAGCCTCAGCGATTGTACTCCGATTCCGACAGTGACATGCAGGGAAAAGGTGGAGATGTCCATTTTCCAGCGTGCTAACCTAAGGTGCGTGTTTCAGGAGTAGAATGCACCTCTGGATTGAATGAATACATAATAATAATTGCCTCCTGATTTATTTTAAATTAAAAATATATAAATATATATATATATATATATATACATACATCCATTACAGAAAAACCTGAGGAAATTCATCCACCTCCCTATAACTAATTGTAATATATAATACACATAGGTATAGGTACAGTCAATGGAGTACTGAATCCTTTGTCCAAACAAATGTAAAAAAAAATGATTTTGGAAACAAAATGCCTGAGAGGAGTAATGCACTTAAAGAACAAAGATATTTTTGTCAACATTTACTGTGCAGCNTATGATGAATGGAGTTCTGCGTGAGCCAAAAGGCAAATATATTTGAAAGCATATTTGATTGTGAACTCTAAAGTAGGTTAAAACAATCAGCAAAACAAACAGCCGATTCCCTCCAGGAAGACTGACTCACCCCCCCTTTCCCCTCTCTCCAGGGTGACTGTGATGATTTCCATCTTTTAATATATTCACTGGGGGATTAAACATAAGAAAACGTGAGTGTTTCACAATTCATGCATCACGTTGCAATGTGTAGTCTCAGTAGATTATCACATAGAATACAGAACCTTTGGGTCAATCTGAACTTTTAAACCATCTGTAATGTAGACACTTCACCTATTTTTACAGGCTGATGCTTCTACCTTCATAGGATCCACGGTCTGTTCCCTTATAAATTCTATGACGGGTATAACTGAAATTTAAGTTACATTGCTCCATCTATTTCCCTAAAAGGCGGCTCATATAACAGACAGAGCCACAGTGGACTTAAGTTACCCCCAACAGTGTGCGCATCTGATGGACTTTTCATTTTATTCCAGTTTGGCATGTTTAAATTTGGTAAGTAACGAGCTGTAAAACGTACTGAAAGATTTTTTTTCCCTGTCAAACATTAAATTAAAGCAGCGCATATATATCAGCATAGAGCAATAATGGATGACTATTAGAGTAATGTTTCTATAATTACAGGTACAACATTCATTTTCCAACAATCCTGGTTCCAAAGCCATGGTTTTACCCATGAGAGTGTAACTCATGAGTGTAAGTCATGAGAGTGAAAAGCTGAATCCAGCCCAATGACAGTGGCTTTATAGAGTGCGAGGATCAAATAAAGTGCAGGACGTGGGCACTTTGTAAATATGAAGTATAACTCAGGGACTGCACAGCAATGATCTTTAGTATGTAGACAAAATACAGCACTTTTCCTATTGTACAAAAACTCAGAATGCTAAAATGCCATCCCTTGATTTGGCGTACACCCGCTTTAGGCCTCTGTGCTGGATAACATCATGATTTTTATTTAATAACATTTTCCGGAAGGCAGTCAATGTTGAAATGTACGTCTTTTACTAAGCACCTGACAAGGCAGTGGGTTTACGCAGTCATTCTTCTGAGCCGAAATTATCTTTTCTATATTAAATACGTGTAACCTTGAAACTGAATGATAAATTTTGAGACTAAATGGAATTTAAATGTCATCAAATGTGACTTTCCTGTGTATTTTCCACGAAACATATGAGAGTTGTATGGAAGGAAAGATTTTCAGCTTATGAAAAATGCATAGTATGTATCTTCATAATTGTACATGCAGAATTGCATATGATTTCTTGCGTTCCTTGCATGAGAGGAGGCTACTGCGCTGATTGCCTTACCTAAGTCCCTATCATCTGCTGAACTTTTTATCCTGTGTACCAGCTGTATCATGTGAGATTTCCTGGACCATTATGAGGTTCCCTGTGGCACACAGACCAAATACTGACGATTCCAGAGGATGCACGCAGTGTAGTAATGCGTCTATGCGCTTTGATATTGATGGAGCCAGAAAAGCCTTTGGGAATGTCATTCACAAACCAGTAAATCTGAAGTCTGTATCTTGACGGAAATAGAGAATCGGACGTGTACTGTCTCCTCTAGGAGTTCAGTGTACGGAGACGGGAAGAAATGTTAGTTTTACTCTGTAAATTGTGGCAGTCCCTATGGGATCTCAAATGCTCACTAAATGTATTTGAGAAAAAAGTACCTGTTGACACAATATAAAATCTATTTTCCAAATGTAAAATGTACTTTACATCATAGTAAATATAGATTTGGCATTGTACATGTATACTGCAAGTTCCTGTATTGTTATTAATCCTTCAAAGGTTTTGGCTACTCATTAGCGAACAAGCCATAAATTCATTCATTCATTTGTATGACTAGCTACCTGTTATACAGTGTTAGCATATTCTGAATATTTGGGTCATTTCTTCCCTTTTAGGCTACATAGAGCAAGAAAAAAAGCAGAAAATCCTTGCTAGACCGAGGAGAGGCCCTCAGCCGCTGTTATATCACTAGCCACATCCCATCTCATCACCATCCTGCATTATTGCAAGGAGCACAAGCCTAGATGTTGGGGGGAGGAGGGGGCATTAAAAGGTTCTTAGCTAGCAGCTTTAAAAATAAGCTGTCAGCTGCTGGTAATATATTTATAACCAACGGCCAGCACTAATAGCACTAACCCCCGGGGGGGTGCAAGGTGGGTGGTTGTCATTGGCCCTGCTCTTCTAAGAGCTACACCCTTGTACACCCTTTTCCTATTCATTTACAGATTTCTGGTCACTGATCACGCTATGAAAAAGTTAATAATGCAACTTCTTACATAGATCATGATTAGGCTGATGTCATTTATAGATGTTAATGATCTCCTTTAATGTTGGGTACTTTAGATGTTGCCTGTGGCCTCCTTCAGGGTCTTTAATCATATCAGACCAGCACCTGTTGGTTATAATATATCTAGTGGAAGACAACACAGATCAGATCAGAATGGCGCTAGGTTAACATTACTGCGACCGACACCAGTCCCTGATTTCAGCCATCATAAGATGACAGATAGCCCTAAATGATGTGCTTATTTGCCACAGTAATACCCCACAGTTTACCTTCCATATGTTGAAATGTAATCGGCACTACCGTTTATTTTAAGAACTCAGTCGTCCTTCCTTGAGCAAGTCTTTGAAATTGAAATGAAGGAATCTTCGCTGTGTAAGTGGCACAGCAAGGTATGAATGAGTGTTCGTGACATCCCCCAGGCAGGAGTGGGCCGGGGAGTTTTCACACTTCTGAATTAATTTTAACAGTTTTCCATTAAAAATGACAAACCGTAATTGAACTGTAATATTATAATATATCTGCTATGTTATTAAATTGATTGATTTAAAAAATATATTTTTAATACTTATTAACCGTGATATTATTATTAAACTTTCTCTGATTAAGTTGTAACTTAAGTGACCCAATAAAATATGAAACCTGTTCTAAACACAACCACAGCGTTCATGATGCCGATGATACTTTATTTACTTTGTGAGAATGTGTCTGGGAAAGTAAAAACAACTACATTTTAGAGTAGTGAAGCATATATATTTGGGTTACTGGGGTAAGAGACATTGGGGTTGATTCAGAGTTACACCTTTTTTAGGCGCAAGTGTCTACCTGTTACCATGTGAGGGGTGCAGATGAATTTAAATTGTGCTGCATGCAGATAAAACAGTTTGCATTTGCACAAAGATCTCACAAACACTGCACTGCTTTAATCTGTAAATTAGAGTTGAACTAGGAAAAGTCACCTCTGAACTCTAATTTTGTTGTTACAGTATATACTTGCCTCCCCCTGCAGTTCAGTGTTACACCTGTTTTGCCCTTACTCCCAAACTCTGGATCAGCCCCCTTATCTGTGAACTGTGCATTGTGTTTGGTTGTACAACTTTCCTTAGGATGCAGAGCTGCAGTTGCATGTTTGTTGCATGCAGTTGTATGCATCTTTGGTTTCCTTATGGGTCATCTATGGCTTGCATTGCTTTTTCCAGCATGCAGGATGCTTTTATTATGCGTTTGGGTCTGGATCAGGGTCCCATCTTGCTTTGCCAGGCATCAGCCATGCACATGCTGTTAACATATGCTGGAAGTTGTAGTTCAACAATACCCGACGTGCAAAGGTTTCATAATACCTGCACTGCACAATCAGAGCAATAGTACATGAATAAATATAAGATATGGGTGGGTGCACTTACGTACAAATGTAATACACTAATTTACACATGCATTTTTTATATATTGTTCACACTTCACCACACTATAACATAGTATAGAAGTAAGCTCTGTTGCCAAGAATGAGGGGTATTTTCAGGCTCAGGATAATTTTCTCCTAGAATCCAGTGACATTATTTGAAGCTATTAGTTATTAGTTATGACTCTGAAGTAATATTAGTCTGCTTAGATAAATGTTTTGAACTGCTTAGATAAATGTTTTGAACTGCTTAGATAAATGTTTTGAACATTGAACAATCCCAGACAGTCAACGCATAGTTGAATGAGATAATACACAACGGCTGTGATGATTCACAATGGCTGAGCTGATACACAATGATTGAGATGATACACAGTGACTGAGATGATACACAATGGCTGAGATGATACACAGTGACTGAGATGATACACAGTGACTGAGATGATACACAATGGCTGAGATGATACACAATGGCTGAGATGATACACAATGACTGAGATGATACACAATGACTGAGATGATACACAATGGCTGAGATAATACACAATGGCTGAGATA
>JABWIB010004655.1:16435-28081 GCA_016617825.1 Platyplectrum ornatum
ATTTACTAAGCAGGGAATTTGCTGGGGAATTGAAAATAGGGGAAGTTGCCCATAGCAACCAATCAGATTCGAGCTCTCAGTTTCATTTTACATACTGGAGAATGTAAGCTCAAATCTGATTGGTTGCTATGGACAACTTCCCCACTTTTCAATTCCCCAGCAAATTCCCTGCTTAGTAAATATACCCCTTAATATTACATATGCCCCTACTAATCCCATATGATAATTTCTGCCAGAACTGGCAGGGGGCTAAGTATTTGAAATAGACAGTTTTACTTGTTACAACATAGAACATCTGGTTCACACAGAGGGCAGTTTTGTGTCCTCTCTAGAGAAGGAGTCTGATTTAAATGACTCTGATTTATTGAGGAAGGCCTCAGTGGTATTAGGTATCCTGGACCTGATTCAGAGTTTTGCCGTGCGCATAGACTGTGCGCAGTCGCAACGGAATGTGCGCGCTATTCAGAGTTGCGTGAAAACGCAGTTTTTGCAAACTCTGAATTGCACGCAANCGCATGTTTTTGACGCATCTAAGAAATGCGTGCGCCTTTGCGATCCTGTTATTTCACAGAGTCAAACCAGATAAGGGTCACATGTGGACTTCAAAGATCAACCTGACACCTAGTCAGATATCAGTAGGTATGGAGTGTTTGATATTGGCAGATTCCTAATGAAACAAGAAATCTGTATATTGATTTATCATGAGAGAGATGTTCTCATGAAATGATGGCAAATTATATTTCTTGTAAGGTCACCATCATGCTGAGGGGATATTGCTTTCCATGTCGACCCAGAATTTCATTCTCTCATAACAGTGAATATATTCTGTTTTTGTTTCCTTTTGTTTTATCTACTTGTATGTAAATTGCTAATTATCCTTGTAACCTTTACTATTTTAATGGGCCCGGGACCAACTATGTCAATGGTCCTACGAATGTTATCTAACTATTGACGTCCTAAAGTCAGCTTGGTCAGGTGAATAAGGGTAGGGGGTAAAGAGTTAAGACGAAGGGACAGAAACTTTTTATTTTAAGATTTTAAGATTCAACAAAGAGATGAGTCTATAGTTGGTGCATAGGGTAGGATTGATTCCACATACAGGACTTTATGGAGTAGTTTCTGCAAATGTTCAGGATATGTAGGATTTTAAGATACTAGGTATAATTTATTGTTTCATTAAGATACATGTATTCCTAAATCTAAAATCTAATCTTACTGCGACCCTAAAAGTGGTTCCCTTATACTGAATGCTAGGGACAATATATCTCCTTGGTTTTAGCATAATAAGTAAGTCCAAAGAAATCTCTTTTTAATTTATATAATTTAGCTTTAATGATTAGCTAACGAAAAGTTGCTTTAAACTAATTATAGAATACTCATCATCGGACTGCACTATCACGGTATATTCAGCAATATAAGACAGAATGACAGACTGTGATATTGTTCATGATTGCAGTGCCTATAAAATTCTAAGTGGTAGGAGATTGTCACACCTTGTCATCAGTTTGACAGTACTTTGTGACATTCTGTAAGTTTGCCAACAAAAGTAACAGTTAATNGAGTGAAAATTGCCTGTACATGCTTGGTTCAGTTTGTACTAGATTTTAATTGCATTTTGATAGAATATCAGGTATTATTGTAGAAGTTATTGAGTGTAGCATAGTAACAAATATTTCAAATACTCCTATTCTCATATTTATCCCAACCAGTTCCTACCTATTGTTTCCTCATGGAGAGTGTGGAATATCACTGGGAATTGCTGGCAGATAAGGAAGAACCTCCAAGTTGGTCTACAAGTCATAATTCCATTTTAATAACCTTATGTATACTAACAATAAACTAGCAAGAGGATTATTAATTTTTGCATTTACAGTATTTTACTGTATATACTGGAGTATAAGTCAAACCAAATATAAGCCAAGGCACCTAATTTCACATAAAAAACTGGGATAACTTATTGAATTGAGTATAAGCCCTATAAGTTTGAGCTCACATCCCTGCATCATCCAGTACAATGACTTGAGTATAAGCCAAGGGGGACACTTTCAGCACAAAAAATNTACTGAAAATCTAGGATTATACTCGAGTATATACAGTATATTGTAATATGACATTATACAAAATATAACATTTCATATAAATCAATCATCCCCCCAACAACATAGAGGTATCAAGACACGCAAAATAAATAAATGACAACAATAAAAGGCATTCTATCTAGAAGGATGATAGGATAGTCCATACAACTAGGTGAATATAAAAATCATCGAACTAATGTGCAAGAGAAACGGACTCTTAAAATATCTTCAATTAACTGAGCAAATCAGTTTCAAATAGAATGAGCTGTGCAAGAATGCTTCTTATTTATTTGGTGCAACATCAGATTGGGCTACATCCTAAAACTCCTGGCCTAAATTTACTAAGCAGTGAGATTGAAAAGTGGTTCTGTTGCCCATAGCAACCAATCAGATTTGAGCTCACATTCTCCGGTATGTAAAATTAAACTGTGAAACTTGTTATGGGCAACATCCCCAATTTTCAATCTCTGTACAATATCTCTGCTTAGTAAGTTTAGGCCCTAGGCTATATTTCATATTGTAGAACACAGGCTGACATTTACTTGTGTTTCTTACCATGAACCGGACACTTATACCTGCACTTGTACGGCAGAAAAGGTCTAGTCTAGCAGCTTACACAGACCCCTTCCTTAACTCATTAGTGCAAATCAGCACTCATTTGTTGTCGTCGCTGTGCACCTAATGTAAGTGGATGGGGAAGAATCAACATATGAAAGTACATGTGAGCATCCAGTAAATTTGCCCAACTTCCTCACTTTGCTTGAAAAAGTCGACCTGTGGATTGTATCCCATATCACCATGCAGCTAGCTTTGAATTTTCTATAACAATTCTTTAAAATTACAAGTAAAATAAAAAGCTACCTTATCCAGAACCGCAATTACAGTGTTGTTATGTCTGTGCTTTCCTTAAGCTAGGTACACACGGTAAGATAAATTGTATGCAATCGAAAGATTTTTCTGGAGTGGGTAAAACCATGTAGAATTGCAGGGGA
This sequence comes from Platyplectrum ornatum, assembly GCA_016617825.1. Taxonomy (NCBI): domain Eukaryota; kingdom Metazoa; phylum Chordata; class Amphibia; order Anura; family Limnodynastidae; genus Platyplectrum; species Platyplectrum ornatum. Next base: position 19,506 of record JABWIB010004655.1, read on the forward strand.
GGTAAAATTAATTTCAGTGTTTGCATGCAGGGAGAATACTTTATTGTTGCATGTTGCACACAGATACTGACCAGCGTTACTGTTACACTGTTATTACACTTGTGCTAGGAAGCATCTTCTCTCACCTGTAATACTGATTGCAATTAATTCAATTTGACTCCCCTGCAATTCAAAATGGTTTTGCCCACTCTTGAAAAATCTTACGATTGCATACAATTTATCTTACCGTGTGTACCTAGCTTTACAAAAGATGAATCTTTTCATAGCTATCTATTTAATGAATATGGGCCATGCATGTGACAGACAGCAGATGCTAAGAGTAGATTCAATATAGGGTGAATAAAATAATGCTTAAGCTATTAAAACTCAGCATAGACACAGCAGTATCTTTGGTAAAACATTTAGTGGAAAGCAGCTTACCACAGAGGATGGGGTCTGTGATACATTTCGCTCTAAAGGTTAAGTACTTGAGGCATGAGTTCAAAAGAATTGTAGAGTACAATATTTGTCTGTGGCATTGCAACACNTGCTCTCTTATTTTCAGTGTCTACAGAATGTGTTATGATGTGTTAATTAGCTAGATTAGCAGACAGTCATACTGCTTGAAAGAATATATTTATTTTGGTGGTGAGGATGTTGCATGACTTATGCTGGGTACACATCAGAAAAATCATCTTTCCAATCAACAGATAAATGACCCTCACAGCAGAAATCTGTTACATGTCTACTCACAGAACATGCATGTTCTGTCAGTACACATCTAACAGATGATCTTTCTGATGTGTACCCAGCATTAGGCATCCAATCAAGTGATAGCAGAGGCCACATAATAAATTACACAATAATCTTTTCTGGGTTGAGTTCTTCTTGAGGTCTTCTTTCTCTGATATATGTGTAATGCACTCTTCACCTGGGCAAGATTTTTTTAACCTTTAACAATAATACTATCTTTTGACATAAGGAAACATTGATGAGTCATATAGATCTGTCTACTTGCAGGATAGCAACACAGAGTAACTTATACACCAACCAGCTTATACGCCAACAGAGTAACTTATACGCCAACTGCCACCACTACCTGGATAATATTAAAAAACAAACTATATATAACAGTTAACAGGAACTGCACAGTAATTACCTCATTTTCTTTCCAAGCAAACATACTGAATGTAAAAAATATTTTCAGGACTATATAAAATATCAATCATATAGATAAACCATTTCATCAGTCAGTATGATCAAATTCTAATAAATGATCAAAATTGTAAAGAATGCAGAAACCTTTACCATACAGGAAATAATAGGGTGACAGTTTAAATTAGTATATACCATACAAAACTAAAAATAGTTTCATTTCTTGATGTATAGAAAATACCATATATTTAATCAAATGTGAAAAACAAAAAAGTTGCCCTGCACATTTAAAATCAATAAATACACTATACTATTTCCTCTCCATCGTGGCTTTTTCCAGGTGTAACTTCTTATCTTTAAGTTTTTTCCCTTCATTAATTAAAATATTTATTCAATTAAATATATAAATAATTGGAAACATGTAATAAACACCTGTATAGCTGCTGCAATAAACCTATTGTGCATACACACATGCATCTACATTGTTTCAGTACTAGTTATCCTGTACTATGCATGCAGAGTTGTTACTGTTGATGCTCTAAATAAGACGTGGCGCGGCGCAGAAACCCGCATCAGTCCCTAATTATTTACATTGGATGATCCCAGATGACTACTTTATATAAGTACCTTTCAGAAGTAGTTTTATGCCACTGAATATCTTTTTTAAATACCTTTGAATACTTCTGGTATCATTATCTAAATAAAGACAGCAATGTGACCCATGACACAGCCTTCATATGCTCAACAACATGTGTGATACAGCCAGTCCTTTCTATAGTGCATTCAGATCAAATGATAATATTATATAAGTATAATACGATCTAAGCATTGCTAATCTGAATCAACTAAAATTCGCTAGCAATATGCTGGACTGAGATTATAATTACTCCACTTTCTGTTGGGTAATTATATGTTGAAGAGGCATATTGTACCTGTTGCCATTTCATTCCATGTGTGACTATTGGCAATTGATCTGAAAATACCTTCAGCCTTCTGAGGTTCTCTAACCATTAAATATTTGCTGTGATGGATTAAGGTATCCATTTTGGTGCAATACAGTTCCTATGTATGTATAAGCCACACAACACAAATAAACAGCTTTTATTTTAAAAGCCTTGCTTTTGTTAAAATTGTTCTATACCGAAATGTACTAACTTTTCTAATTGTCAGTCACTGCACTTTGATCAACAAAAGATGNAATGAGAAGCAGTCACCTTTATTGTACTGCGGCTTTACCTACCATAAGCAAAAACCATCTGTGCTTTAATCTTTCCTGTGTAGCATTTGTACGACATGGGAAGAATGAAGCCTGTTATTTAGAAATCTTTTACTCAGCTTGGGTCATGCATTCAAAAGCAAATACATTGTCTTATAACTAACATAAGTTGAATATTAGAATTGAACTTGATTCCGTCGTTGATTTTTCTAAGCAAACCTTTATGGACTTTTGTAAAGTAAAAGCATGTTTCTAAGGCAACCTTTTTAAAGAATGTATTCTTCATCTCTCAGGGACCCAACAAATGCTATGTCTTTACCTGTGAATAGCCTGTTTTTTCTCAGTGACAAATCACCATGACTGCTTTCCATCAAATATACNCAGTCTATTCTTGTAAAACAATAGGCATTCCTCAAAATGTTATAACCGTAAGGTGGTCACTGCCATATTGATCTGTTCAGTGTCTTTTATTTTGTTGAATAAATAGTAGGTGGGAGAGCATTATTTATACATATATTGTATGTATAAATACAGTTGTATGGCACAGAAACCATAAGACGTAAAGCAGTTAAATGTTTAGTTTTTTTTTTTAATTTGGAATCCTAAAGAAAAATGTTCCACCATTGTTGGAAAACATGCCACCATTGTTAACAGTAAGTATAGCAATACACATCGTTTAGTTTATTTACTGGGAATAGGGAACGTTTTGTAACATATTCTCCTAGTATATGGTGCTGTCAGCGACAGATGTTTTAGCAAAACAGTGAAATATTCACTCCCACCAAACGTAATGTGTAAAGATCATACTTGTGTCTATACAGTTCTGTTATTGTATATTACTGTATCATCACTTTAATGCCCCCAAAATAGGGCTGCAGTGATGCCCGTACAGGAGCTTATCTGTGTTATCTGTGTGAAGTTTGTATGTTTCCCTTATGCCTGTACGAGTTTCTTCCGAGTGCTCCGGTTTCATCCCACACCCCAAAAACATACTAGTAGGTTAATTGGCAGCTGACTAAATTGTCCCTAGTNTATATGTACTGTAATTGCCCCATGCATCAAATTCCCAGTCTCCTTTAAAATGTAAGCCTGTGGGCCAGGGCCCTCTTCCCCAGTCTGTATTCTCCATTGTACAGATAATAATAATAATAAAAATCTTTTCATAAAATGGGGAATACAAAGACAGAAAGACTGACACAGGGAGAACATACAAACTACACACAGAGAAGGTATTGTCCAAGAACTGAACTCAGTCTCAGCGCTTGCCCTCACTTCAACCAGTCAACCCCAGGACCCAATTACAATGTTCACCAAAAAATAAACAGCACTTAGCAAACACAATCATTTAACTGGGGAAATTAAAAAAATGATGCGCTGCATAATAAATTATTAACATATGTATGTTTTTACATACAGGAGAGAAAAATGACTGGAGACATACAATGGGGGAGAAGATGGCTGTAGACATACAAAAGGTGAAGAGATGACTGAAGACCTATAACGGTATGAAAATATAACTGGAGACATATAAAAAGAGAGAGAGAGAGAAAATGTTACTTTAATTTCCAAGTATATCCACTATGGAAACTATTGTATCCATGCATTTATCATCCTGTGTAAATGTAAAAGGTTACATCTCAAATAACTCTGTTGGGCAATCATTATGAATGAGAAGATTACGTTGGCCTCCAAATTCATGGAAATATGGAAATATTGATTCATAATTAAGGTTATTACTAGAAAGGCAACTTTTGGTGAGCATACATCAGCGCAGTCTTCACAAATAAAATATTTGCTTAGTTACATTTCTAAAATGTTCCTAATTTCATGATGTTTATTATTAACAATAGATATTTTTGTTGTTTATAATGAATATGAAGTTTTTGTACATGAAGTAATTTCTTACAGCAGTAAAATTTTAATATTTATATATTTATGAATCATATTTAAAATTATTATTTTATTTGCTATCAATTATGTATAAATCATATACATATCAGAAAATTGTAATTATGAATATAATGTAGTTCTTTAAATTATGCACACTTTAGAATTCATTGTACTCTAATATTTTATTTGGCCCCTTTAATTCATAAAAATTTATAGTAACTATGGTAATAATTCTGTTTTCTTAATTGGCACCAGGCTGTCTGCTGAGATGGCAAGACTGTGACAACAAAAGGATATATATTTAAAAAAAACAACCCATATCGAATTACTCACTTTGGTGACAAGAAACTGCTATGTGGATTTGACAGCAGTTATGTAAACATATATACCTGGAAATATAATTGATAGTAGAAATGAAAACANAATTTTCTTTAATATTCATGAACCTATTTTCTATCACTAGTGATGTGTTGCAAAAAACTGATACGTATCCAACTCGCTTTTCAGTTTTTCAGTGTAAACTAAGTTGCTGCAAAAAAAAATCCTACTTTGTCTACTGGTTTACATTTAGGCACTGTAAATGTTAGACTAAATGCACATAGCTACATTTCTTGTCAGTCCTTATCTGTGTCCTCCTTTTCCTTTTCCACTGAGTGTTCTTCATTTCTGAGATACAAGCATTCCAAACAGAAGAGGAGATATGACAAGATGAAAGGAAAAAAATGTCCTTAGTTAAAGAAGTAGACAACCAGTTACAAAACATTTCCCTTACAATTGTTTGTTATTTGTGAGTGTCTCCATACTAAAAGTTTGTCTAGAAAGTGTTTAAAGGAATATGAGGAAAAAACAGAAAAAATATAGTAAATAAATTAGCTTCAAGTCCTTTGTATATATATTTTTTTATAATTTAAAAAAAACCCAATGATTCTGCATAGCTTCCATTACTAAATTACTGCTATACTTAATGTAATTATGGCCACACACCAATAATCAATTTCTGATTTTTTATTATTATTATTATTATTATTATTATTAGTAGTAGTAGTAGTATTTTTATTTTATACAATCAGTCAATCAGCTAGATACATTGGTCTCCTGTGAGGCTGTGAATCTTGGCCGGACTTCTTCCAGGTTATCAGTCCCAGCAGGAGAAGTTAGTGATGTCGATAGTGTGACTATTTTCTAGTGGCAAATTGTCCCATTTATCAGGCAACCTCTTGCTGGAACCAATAATCTTTGTAATGTTTGACATTACATGCTTAGATCTGTTAAAATCATGTTTAGAGAACTCTGTCTGGGGACGTGACTCCTATGTCTACAAGTGGAATTAGGAATGGTGGGCAAGGGGAAGTCATTTAAACTTAGCGCCATTGAAAGACCTAAGTCCTTGTCATATGAAACTTATTCCAACACCCTCCCACATGTGCCAAATCAGTGGGAGGAATGGTAGTATGACATACCACTATAACCACTCCTACATACACAGGCCTACTTCCAAAAGCTAGGCTTCATATTTCGACATTGAACGGCTTTCAGTACTGTAAATGAAATGGCCATTTGCAATCTCAATACAGCCTATCCATCAGTGTCATTATCTAAAGTCTGAATGATTGGATTGGTTAGCACTGATTTATTATTCATGAATTATGACAGCCCTGGGTCTACTGGCATGTAATGGGAAAGATCTACTTTGTGCAACAAACCAAGCATAAGGTCAGGTGCATGTACATATCTACTGGCATATGTATCATCCCTTTTATGTCTTACATCCCTCGCAAATGTGTAACCACATTGGAACATGATTTATAGACAGCATCCTTAAATTTTATAGCATTAATTATATACATTGTTTTTAAGTCAGTGATTTTCATTTGATGAGTGCAGCTATAGTGCAGAATATGAAATAAATGTATTAACAAGATAAAAGACCAGGTTCTAAGCTATACCCTAGCCCAACTCTTTGCTGGTTAGTTCATTTTAAATATACTGTATCTGGTGCTGAGTGAGTCTGTGGCAGAACAGGAAAGCTAATTATACTGACCATCAATTACCTGGGTAGGGAGGTGACTTAAAGCTGTCCATTCACGGGAATGAATATCGTAACGAACTTGATTATCGCTGCCGTGGATGGTCACGATTTGTGCTTGTTGGTACTTGTTGGTACTGCACTAGTTGGTAGCGACAAATATATCATTCGCAATTCCCGATTGATTATCGGTTCGGGGGTCCTTTGTCTTGCCGTGGATTGCAAAGACTGACATCACGACCCACATCGCTAACAATGTTTCTGTATTTTTATGAGCGTCAGTAACGAATTTCGTGTCGTGTGTGCACGATTATATATTATATATTCTTTTTTGTTTTAGCATAACATCTGAGCATACAATCCAATCAGAAGAAGATCAGAAGAATCAGTGTATGCATATTCTGCTGCTGGACAGAATTTTATTTTTACATTTTCATACCTTGAGAGAAAATTGTGAGGAATAAGAATAGATTAAATGAAACCAAGTTAGATAATTTGCAAATTAACTGTGGGGATATCAAAAATGTCATCATAATTTTGGATAAGATAACAGGGATGCAAAGAAAGTCTATTGTGTGAATCAAAAACAAGGCAAGATCTTCTTGTTTTAAAATTTCACTCTAGCAAACAACTATTTTTAAATGATGTAAAGTAGTTAGCATGATAAAATAGTATATAATACTAAATAGTATAATACTAAAAATTAAAAATAAAGAATATTATAATAAATGATAATAATAAATTCAAGGAGCTTTTTAAAAAGTTGGGTAATGGAGGGTTAAACATTTTAATCCGAGTAAGATTAAACTGGTTGGCTGGGAGCATTAGCAAGGTGATAACACTGTCGGGGCTTCATTGGTGGTAGAGAAGGGGGGCGGAGTTCATGAGAGATGATAAAAGCCAGCCCACAGAATGTTCTGGGCTTTTTCCTCAGAGTTCTCCAACCCGCCCTCCCTTGAGTTTAGAATGATCAATTTTGTTGTGAGGCGGAAGCAGTCCAATTTCAAGCTATTGTTTTTGGTTTATAGGTAGGTCCAGTTGGGTAAAGTTGTTTCAGGTTCCACAAAAACCTATATGGAACAATGGTTTTTCATTATTGATAAAGTTCGGCCTTTGATAGAGATGCGACCGAAGCAGCGATTGATATTCATAGTCATGTGGTCACTATTTCTGTTATTTATGAATTGTTCGAATATTGTTTCAATGTGACTTCTTTATTGCCCCCATCAGTAGGTAGTTAGATTAATTACAAATTTAATGTAATTATAGTTTAGATCCAACTTGCTTGTGTCTTGTTTTTATTTTTAAGTAGAAAGTGAAGTCAAATTATCGAATCATCAGCCATGCCAGGTTTAAAGTAAATGTCAATGCCAGCAACCTAAATTATAAGTGTTACATTTGCAATGCTTAATTCCAAAAACACACATTCAAATTCACTACTACAAAGAAGAAACGTCTAACTTATAGTACATGATTAATAAATAATTCAGTCTAATTACAATAAGACTAGTTATAAAAATGTAATTCATTAGAAGTAATTTAAATTGTAATCTGGGATACAGATCACTTCAACTACAACATCATGAATTTTAAATGATATTACATTTGTTTCATTCTAAATATCTAGTGGTAAGTTCAAATCTTCTACAGTGGGAGAAGTGCAGATGATGTCCATGGTAGTTTGTGCTGTGTATATAAAAAAAGAATATTCAATATACAGTGTATGTGGGTTACAATGATGGACTGATGCAGAATTATTGTAGTAAACAATGCAGTACTACAGAACAATTTATGCTGAATCCAAAAAGTCAGAAAGCTGAGCACTTCCAATCTCCTGAATAAATGTGTCTTCTTCATACAGATCTAACTGTTCAGCATGTAACATCCCACCCATCATGTAATAATCCCCATCCACCCCCTGAGTAATCCTAATGGTACAAGACTTGATTGACTTGGGTTTTTTTTAAACAAAACAGGGCGGTGATAGATCCAGACAAGGGCAGCTTTTCTAAATTCCACAACTAAATTCTACGTTTACAGGTATAAATCTATACTATCAGTTACACCTGGTGTTGCACAGGTTTGATTTGTAATGTGTATCTGGTAGCAAATAATTTGTCCAATATTCTTTGGCCTTCTTCCTGGCCAAAGTGTGCTCTCTTTACTGACCCCTAATGTATTTATAGATAGTGATCATATCACCTCTTAGACGCCTCTTTTCTAAAGTAAACATGCCTAAACTTGCTAGCCGTTCCTCATAACTCAGTGACTCTATACCCCTTATCAGTTTTGTTGTCCTTCTCTGAACCC
>JABWIB010004656.1:6411-28876 GCA_016617825.1 Platyplectrum ornatum
GAAGTTTCTCTGAAAAGAATATTCGTCAGTTAGTGAATTCCATTTTTGAATCCTTTCTATGGGAAAATTCGTCACGGCGAACGTTCATTGACGATATGTAAACGTCAAACTAAATGACGAAAAAATACACATTNNTCACTNAGTGAATACACATTTGACGATTTTCGCCGAATTTTCGTCAGAAAGAACTTTCAAAGAAGATTCGTCAGTTACTGAATTCCCCCCCAAGTCAGTTAACTTCAACTCTGAATAAAAGATTTGTGTATAAAGGGAAAGGAAAAAGTAAAGATGTGCAAGATTGGGTAGAGTAAAACATAACAAATCAGAACTGGCACAGGGAAATGCAGAAAAAGCACAGTATTTAGATTTAGTACAAAAGGAAGAAAGAATATAGCTCAGAATATTACTGCTTATTTCTTTTTATCTGACAATGCTGCCACATTTGCTATCCAATCAGTCTAGCGATGTCTGAGAAATAAAGTTTGTTTCTAAGTATCTACATAGTTCAGGTATAGAAAAACTGTGACACTTCAAAGGTTGTGAAACTACAACTCACAGCATTATTCAAAGCATATGCATAGAAGGCACCTCACAAAAGCACATTTAACTTTTGGCAACTTTAATTTCTCCTCTCCATGAAAAACCAGAAGTAAGCAGCTTGTGTGTGGGGCAGAGGGCGCGATTGGGTTTACCGATTACCAATTACTGGTCCTGGCTGAGACATTAAATGACTACCTCAGCCTGGGTCCTGGGAGATTTGCTTACTTTACTAGAATAATGGGAGAACTGCACAAAATCCGGCAACTCTGACTTATAGTTTCGACTTAATAGTCAAAGGATGTTTACGCCTGATATAGGTTAATCAACCTATATTGCCAAACAAGCACTAAGCCAAACATTTGGGTACTTTTATAATATAATCAGAAATAAATATTTTATACACATAGGACTGGATCCCTACTTAGGTAGTATTAAACGTACGAGCAGAAAGTTACTAGTGGGTAAAACCATGTTAAATTGCAGGGGAGGTAAAATGAATGTCAGTGTGTGCATGCAGGGAGAATACTTTATTTTTGCATGTTGCACGTAGATACTGACCAGCGTTACTGTTACACTGTTATTAGACTTGGGCTAGGTATCTTCTTTCGACTCTAATTCTGTTTGCAACTAATGAAATTTACCTTCCCTGCAATTCAACATTGTTTTGTCCAATCAAGTTCAATAGTACGTAAGTCTGGATCCAGTCTATAAAATACAAAATGTGCAAATAAAAAATATCACATACTGGTTGTATAATTATCTTCAATTGTGCCTTATGGACTAGGTCACTGTAATTTAAAGGTTGTAAATGAACATAGAAAACCAAATTAAACTAAATTAGTAACAGTCGCAAAACATGTGGAAGGCAACATATTTAATCATATAAAAAATAGTGGTCTGCATATTTAGCACTACTGCGGCTGAGTGTGAAATGCCAAATATAATAATAATTCTCAAAAATGAGCCACTTAAAAAAAAAAACAAAAATAAAAATCCTACAGATTGGGTTGAACTACATTAACTTAACTGCAATTAGCAAGTTTGGTAAAGCCAAAAGCATGAACAAATCACTAGCCTCTAGTAACAGAAAGTTTTTGTAAAACAATAATCAAATAATAATATGTGCTTGTGGTTCTGAAATTGTACATATGGGTATAGTTGCAGTGAAACAAATGTATGAAACCAATGTAATTGCATGTATTTGACAATACTGAAGCAGCTATGTACCACAGGATGTTAATGTGTTTTGCAAGTTATTGTGGTAGGATATAACTTTTAATGTGTGTTAGGAGTGATGTGTTCCATAGTAATTCTATATATACTTACAGGTTTGAAAAGGAGCTACATAGCTAGAGACAATGACTACAAAATAATATACTATTGAAAATGAAAGTCCTTATGAAGAAAAAAATATCACTATTTTTGCTGCAGACAGGAAAATGGGCTTGTAAAGAGAAGCAAGTATTGTTGAGTATTGGTAAAAGATTGCAAAGAAAGAGAGCAGAAAAGAAAATTAGAGTTTAATAGGTCTTGTCGTTTAATATGTGAATGAATATTGAGATTACTTGAAAAATAATAATGGAACTACCTGAGCTGAAGCAATAAATGAATGCCTAGTGGAGGGAGTGTAAGTGGGAAGTAAGTCAGGGTACCTGGGAAGTAGGGTAGCAGAAAGGCAGGTCTAGGAAAGTGATCAGACAGCAGGTGAAATCTGGGGGGAGAAGGTCAGAGGATCATGGTTGAGCCCTGGGGAAAAGGTCAGAAAATTGTGAATCAGTTCTATGAAGAGTTTAGACAAATTAATAACGAGCCATCAAGACATAGGGACAATATGCACAGCTCCTTAGAATAAGATAACCCTTTAAATAATTTAAGTGTTACATATGGATACTGTACAAAATGTGTGTGTAGATTTTAGAATGTAAAACATATGATGATTTAAAGGACAACACTCACTTGCTTGTACAGTAAATTATAATTATAACATACTAAAAAATGCACACACAAAAACAGAGATTGTGCCTTATCACTGAAAAATCTGGCACCCATGGGGAAACATTGAAATGAAGGAATAGAAGCATGTGCTCATGCTGCCAGCTTGTTAATATGAAAGAATCACCTTGAGGACACAGAACAGACGCTTTCTGGTGGTGAGTGTATGTGGGGGAGGGGTAGTGGTGAGATCATTGCAAAGAGATCCAGTCTGAGTTAATATTTGTCTGNGGTTGTATGATGTAAGATTTGAGAATGCTGGCTCCTCTACCTCTCACAGGATCAGAGAGAGGAGGGAGTAGAAGCAGAAAGGAAAAGAAGTAAAAACATGGTGTAGGTAGAGGGGGAAGAGAGGGAAAGAGAAGGCTAGAATGGAGAGAGAAAAAAGATAGATAGATAGATAGATAGATAGATAGATAGAAAACGAGAGCATTTACATGACAGGGGGGGGGAATTATAAGGAGAGATTGTTTAAAAACTAATGTATTAGAATATGTAATGAAACATGAAAGTAACAATTATAATACATACTATTATAGTCTATAGTGTGAAAACACAAGCTCATCAGCTTTAGGGCAGTATGTTTTTATCTGTTTTTGTTTACCTACAATTGGAAATATAAGATGGATATACAATATTCACTATACAAAAATAATTGGAAATAAAGATAATACAATTATGTAAAAATATCTAAAATATGTTGTCTTTTTACTGTTTTGAAAGAAATGATCTAAATGAAGAAAAAAACATTTTCCACATGCAGCATGCAAAACAAAAACACATCCACAGCTTGCTTGTATTTTTATTTTCTTTAAAATCAAAATGAGGATCTTCCTTCCTACAGTGGCAATTATCAGCCATCAAATTGCTGCTACTTGATATAATACAACCTTGATACTAACCAGCATCTGAATGATCAACTGAAAAACAGATAGGTATCTCTGGAAATGCTTTCTTTTCTAATTGTGTTATGTGAATATGCTTTCATACACTAGCCTGAAGCTAGCCCACACCCTTACACCACTCTCTGTAAGGCCACTATATATATATATATATATATATATATATATATATATATATATATATATAAATAATGTACATAAGTACTGTAATTTGTAAAAGCTGCTTCAGTATGTGAATCTGGTCAAACACTCACCCTCCTTCAAAGATTCGTACACGTGAAGGCTCTCCTCTCTTCGATGCCGCCCCAGAGTCTTCTGGTTTTACCCTTTTCTCTTCCTCTTTAGCAGTCTTTATTGTCTCTTTACGTGCTAGTGTGGGAATATGTGCCTGATCATCAGATTAAAACAAGGAAAGATACAATGAGGTCTGATATTTAGTACTTACTTGTTAAATTTCAATCAAACAAAAGTTTATACAAATATTTCATTATTTTGCTCAATCCTGTTTAAAATGACCTGTGTTCTTTAATTCTTTATAGTTCCTACCACTGATGATAATAGCAAATATGAAACTGAAAGCATTTTTTCTACATGATGTGTATGCAATTCCAAAGGAAACCGAAGCATCAACTTTTCCTGTAATCACCAAGTTGGACCACCAAATATTGTAAGCAGTAGTGGGACAGTGGACTTTTCCCATGCTTCCCAGAATTGAGGATATGTCTGTTTATTTGTCTTCCCACGGCGTCACGTATATACAGTGTCCTCTCCGTGCAAGACGGAGACGCCGCAGCACAGGGAGAAGGTGCTGGGCACCGCTGTGGTGCCCAGCGAAGACATCAGAAAGGTGAGTGTATTTTTAGGTATTTCCCCCCCCCCCTTGGCCATCATGGGAACGACATGTAACTTCCCTGCAATTCAATATGGTTTTGCCCACTCGTGAGTAAGTTGTGTGTAAGTCAATTACTTCAATTCTTCAAGATGATTCATTATTTAATGCATTAACACAGAATGAATCACATTAACCTGACACTTAATTGTTAAATTTATAAAATTCCAATTTAGGATGAATGAATGAGAAATATTCTACTTACATTCTAAAGTCAATGTTTATATCACTTCATTATATTATCATACTGTGGACAAATAGGCTTAAGCTACTTTAGCATTTAATGCTAACTTTTTATTTCACTTTGGCCAAATGTGGTTATACAGAAATATTTGAATACTTATTTCTCAAATATGCATAACAATACACTTTTCTGAATACAACACTTATCATTTGCATTCTGGGTTTTATGAATATACATCTAAATAAGACTACAGTTTTTACACTATCCCTTCACATATTTTATTAAGCATTGCTAATATTTGTTCTGGTTTTAACAGAATACAGAATAACTGTTAGCACTGTAGCTTTTACAGCCTTGGAAAAAAGCATGCTCTATGACTCTGGTTATTCTACCTTTGGACTAGTGTTGTAGCATGTGTTTATTAGGGGCTAGTGGAGGTGGTTGAAATAGTAGTGCAGAGAAGGGGCCACCAATAAAAACTACAGACTTACCAACACCTATGAATTAAATATTATGCCCAGAATATTTAACGTAACATAAGAACTTATTTAACGTAACATAGTAACAAAGCAGTTCTCACCTCAGTCATTTTGGGTTTTTGAATTTCGGGGGGAATCAACAAGTTTAAATCTGCTTTTGGAGTATCAGCAGTGGTGTAAAATTCAGAGCTTGATTTCTGCTTTGACCTTAGGAGAGATAATGCCACCCTGGTTGAAACTCCAGGAAGATTTGGGTTATATAAACTGATGCACCAGCTAGAATATACAGAAGCCCTTTGATCTGTTTGCTGAGTGTGATTTGGCTTGACATAGTTCAAGTAGCACCAACTGACATTGGTAGTTGTGTGGAGAGTTGGAAAAGTTTGCACATTTTTAAATTCTGCTTCCTCACTTGACATGGTAGCATGGAAGCTGACAGAAGTCCTAGCACTTGGTGAAGTACTGGATGATGTGGGAACAAGTACATCTTTATCATCCATTTCTTCCTTAACCTTTATATCATCATCTTGTAATCTGTGTTTTTCAGGAGGCTTAGGGTGTGATGGGCATACAGCGGTTGTGGGCAACTGGCTTGTATATCTTTCTGTTGCCAATAATGTTTCAAGAATGGCTGGAGGTGGAGAAGTCATATGTAATTTGCTCTGTGGCCTGGTAACTAAGTTTGTAGATATGCTTCCTTCCAATAAAGATCGTTCCTTAAGCATTCCTTCCCGAATGGTCCCTTCTGTGTCTTCCTCTTCTTTTACTCTTTTTTGTTGTTGGGTTTCCATTGTAAGCTCCAGACTGCCGGCAGGTGATAACATACGCTTACTGCCACCAACAGATGATGAACTTCCATCAAATCCGAGAACACTGTCAACAGAAGAAGTGAGTGGAATGTAGATGTTTGGCTCTGTCCTTGGAATTGGCACAGAAAGGAAAGGTATATCACATGTAGTACTGTTATCATCTTTTGGTAAAATATGAGATAAGTCAGAACCCTTTAAACGTCCTTCATTTACTTTATGTATAAAGGAAGATGGACTAAAATGTGGCTGTGTAACAAGAATTTGTGAAAGTGTGGTATACATAGCATTACCATATGTAGGCATGTGGGTTTGAATTCGAACAGGAACAACTAGTGATACAACAGGTTCTGTACATGCAGGGCTCACTTGAGCAGGAGGTTCTAAAGAGGATGGGCTATGAGTAGAAGTGTATATGCTTTCGGGAATATTATCTTTACAAGCAGTGTGACTTGTTGAAGCCAAGGGAGGAGACACCTCAGGTTTAATATGTAGATATTCGCCAGTTTGCGCAGGCAATGGAAGAGAAAACTGTTGTTGCATGGGCAACAGGAATGTGGGGGGCAATGATGACACTGGATAAGGCATGTGTAAAAATGGAGAGTGAGGTCTAAAACACATATCAACACCATGAGAGGTTATATGCTGGGGCATTTGATGGTGGTCTGGGTGTAAAAGAGCTGGTCGTAAAGGAACTTGCGAATGGAAAATAGGCTGTGTGATTGGTTGCAATGAAAATGGAGCAGTAATATTGCTCAGCGTTTGAGTGGAAAAGAGTTCGGATGTGTGATGAGACAAGTGCAGCAGTGGCTGAACTGGGAAGAGAGATAGCTGCTGTGATAGGTAGCCCGTTTCAGTTTCTTCAGTCAGAGGCTGACCAGTCTTTGTATCGGAACTTGGTTGCTCAGTAGGGGATTTACCAGAAGATTGCTTTTGAGGACTCATGCCAGGTATATGGCTTGATGTAGAAGGCTGCTCTGGTTCTTTCCATTCTCTATGCATTAATTCTGGTTCAAGCTCCACATGTCTGCTTAGAGAAGTCTGCCGAAGAGAGAAGCACTTCCTCCTCTCCTGAGCTGTGGGTACTGATGTTGAAGCAGAGGATGTTAAACTACCATAATCAAATGATTTGCTTCTGTTCTCTGATACCGGTGATGTATGAGACACGTTTGGTGTTTGCTCAGAGGAAGATCTCCTCATTTCTCTAACATGGTGATGGTGGGAAGGAACAGTGAGCATATGCGGTCCAATTGATTTCTCTGTGAGTTGGCCTGACATTTCTAATTTACCACTATCTTCTCTGTCAATTGAGACTGAATGACTTGAAGCATGGGAAAGACTGCTTTCCTGACTGGGGCTCCGAGTAAGGGACATTGATTCAAAGCTTGAGTCCCCAGAAGAATGAGCCATTTCTGCAAGACGTAGCCTCTTCTTTTTTGGTGGAAGTTTTTCTGCTGGAAGTTGTGCAAGAGTTTGACTTCTTTGTGGCCATTGAAATTCTTCAACTTTTTCTTGTTCTTTGGGAGGATCTTCAAGTTCACACTCTGGCTTATCTGGTTCTTCTGTGACTAAGATTTCTGGTACTTGAATATTGCGTTGACGGACTAACTTCGGCTGTACAGGGTGAGATGAATGAGCATGAGGTCTAACAGAATGAGAAGACATNTGTGTTAAAGCAATATCTTCGTCATCAAAGCTGCACTTTTTTTCCAGGGACTCAGATTTTTCAAAAGAGCTAGTGTGTTGAATGACAGAAATTTCCTTAGACATAGTAGCCTTTTCTTTAGTTTCCAGAGATAACGTAGGGATATGGACCTCAGACGATGATGCAGATTCACTTACTTTGCCAGACTGACTGCATAAATCGCTAGATAAATTTAAAGAAGAAGAAGCAAAGTGGGATTCTATAGGTGGGGTAGAGGTTGGATAGTCTGACCAGTCAGCAGATTGAGGTTCTTCTTCATCACCTAGACTTTTCTCTTTCCGTCTCTTTCGTAAAGTCGATAGTTCTAGACTCGGTACTACCTTGTAATTTAGCACTTGAGGCCATAATTCATGCTCTGAATGACCTTTTCTTGTTTCCACAGAGCTATGAGATGTCAAGCCTTCAGGTTTTAAAACATGCAATTCAGAGCAGTAGTATTTCTTATGAGTTTCATAGTTTCCCCTTTTTTTGTAACGAGCACCACAAATGTTACATTCATAAACTAAGCCCTTTACCCTACTCCCTTTTTTTGACTTTCGAGAAACGTCAGTCTCTTTACCTTCAATGTCATCAGAGGATTTGCTTGCAAAATCTTTGACTGTTGAGCTACCTTCTTCTGAAGAATAGTCCATTCCCAAAGGTATCTCTATTGCTGGTTGTCTCTTTAGCATACGTGGGTGTGAAGAAAACACATGACTCTGGCTTAAAACTTCAGAATCCACTATTCTGTCATCAAATGAATAGCTAGCTCTGAACGGATGTGGTGAACTTACACTGCAAGCTGAAGAAGGCATTGAGTGGCTTCGAAGAAGAGGCACTGTCTCTGTGGCACTGTGGGACTGCTGGATGGAAGAGAATGAATGTTCAACTTTTGTCTTTTCAGACAATGTTTTACTATCTAGTTGAGACATGTTACCTGGAGACTTCACATCAAACTGGAAAGATTCACGACACATAGCTGCTTTAGGGGATTCAATGCTGCTTCTCCTAGACAGTGAACTTCTTCTTGGTTTGACACTATCAATCTCACTAGTGTCCACAACAGCCTCATTAATAGTTATAAGTTTGGTTATATGCTCGATTACTTGTGTCCTAGGTACAGATATTGGTGGTATGCTAGTTTTTTCTTCAGCTGCGCCTAAAAGTGGTGACGCAGTAGCTAATATTGAAGTTCTTTGTCCAATTCTTCCACATTTACCCAGAATAATTTCTGCATAAGATTTAGCATTGGTGTTTGGTGGACTTATTTGCTGCTCTGCACTTTCTGAACGTGAAAAATAACCCGATTCTGTACTTCCTTTACTTCCTGGACTGAGAAATGTTTGTTCTTCACTGGCTTTTTTCCGCTCACTTAACCTAAGTGCCAATTTTTGTTTTATACTGTGAGTATCTTCTGATTTATGGATGAGTTCAGGTGAGGGATCAGAAACTGTAACACCCTCCTCAGGGGTATGAGATATGTTTTTTTGTGACAGAGAGAAAAGATCATGGCTTGTACCTTGCTGTCTTGATGCCCCTTGGGAATCACTTGTTGGCAAATTATATTTCTGTTTTGGTGAAAGTTCAACTAGATTTGACATTGTGCTTGTCTCATCCTCCGAATCTGTGCTTTCTCCTTCTGATGGATCATCAATCTCTTCTCCTCCAAGCTGTTCCATTTCCAAGTTGGATGAGTATTTCTCTACACCAATTTCTGATGTCAAACCTGCTTTGATTCTGTGAGCATGTGACTTCCTATGTTTATATAAATTGCTTTTTGTCTTGAAGGAAAATCCACAAGGAATGCAGGGATAAGGGCGCTCCCCAGTATGAGACCTGATATGCTTTTGTAGAACACTTGGCTTGGCACAAGGCCGACTGCAGTATTGGCATATATATTTGCCTGGCTTAGGGGGTTTCTTCTCCTTTTTATGAGGCTCTTCCACTTGTTTTACAGAAACCTGAGTTGGCCGCTGGACTGGAGTTGGACGCGTGTCTTCTGCTGGACGACCGAGACTGGCATGTAGTGCAGATGAAGAAAAAGACCTGGATGGACCAGATTGTATTGGATCTGTAAGTTTCCATACTGGCCCATCACGACCAAGCTCTGTATCGACTCGAGGGGCCATGAATGCTGGTGAAACAGGTTGTGACTTGGAAACGTGGATTTGCTCCAGCAGTGGAACTTTTGGTTTACACGGTCGGCCCACTCTCCTAGAAGAGCCTTCTCTAGCAATTTTTAAGGAGCTTTGGAAATGTTGCTGCTGTGGTAAGAGTTCTTCCTGACCACTAACGGAAGAGTCTCCTCCAGAAGACAGTGTGCCTTGCACCAACTCTCCTTTATTCTGCCTTTTCCTCACACCTTCCTCCGACTTCCTTGTGCTCTTCTGGCCTTTCTCTGGCTCCATCACCTACCCCAGAGGCTCCTCGTGCTATTTTTGCAAAGTCCTAGAGAACAGCACTTACTAACATTCATTATAAAATAGAAAAGGAGTCTGCATTGCACCCTTAAGGGATAATTGTTATGAACAAAAAGATGGTTTAAGGTTTTTGGTCAAAGTTTCTATCCGGAAAAAAAATTAATAAATAAAAAAATGTAAGTGCCAATGTCAACATTTGTGATNCATGTTCAATCACTTAAAAGACTATACAAACTGCAAAAACAATAGTAGAAACATTATTCCAGTCAACTCCACAGAAAGTTTGGCTCTTGACATTGTTGCCAGTAAACTGTACTATTCCAGCAGTAGAAAATTTGCTTGACAAGTTCATGAGTTCAAAATGTCTTAAGTCAGCATGTTGTTGGTAGTACCACTGATCTGTCGAACCAAAAAAAAAAAAAAAAAGATTTAGTGTATATAAATATATATTACGTGAAATATAATGTATATGAGATAATCTTTAAAAATAATAGTAACAAATAATAAAAAAATTGCATTAAAATAAAAAATAATCTTATTACTATGAATTCTGAACATTGTATTATATGATATAACAGTAATCCACAGTTTATTCAGTTAGTAATAAATATTTTGGTATGATGTTGTTATGCTGGATATACACCTGTCAAATATCGGGTGCAATGACGCAACGCGCAGTCCCGTGGTTGAATAACGCATAGCTGTATCTTGCCTGCAAGATGAATCTTACAGGTGTATGGTCAGCATTAGAGGACACAGTTGAATAAAGAAGAAATGAGAGGTGTAGATTATTGAAGTTTATATGAATTTAATACAACCAATAAATAAAAAAATGTAAGTGCCAATGTTCTCATGAACTACTTTCTATTATTCTGCCAGGCAAAACTGCTCAGTTAATTAAACCAATAACTATAATTAAACGATTCCAATCCTGATAAAAAGAGACATTTTCTGGTTGTCAAGATCAGAAAACACTTGCATAATGTTGGCATTACCAGGACAGATCTGCACCTTGCCCTGTTAATTTCAACGCTCTTTAGTTATGAGGAAGAAGGATAATTTAAGTAATGCAGAATATTCAGACCTCAGCACTGCAGTGTGATTAGTGCAGAAATAGGTGGACTGTATTGTAAATCCTTATCAACTATGGTGCTGGATCTATTGTGGATTAGGTTCAAAGTTACGATGGCAGTGGCAGCATGTGTCTGGCCATTGAGATTAAGAATGAGAGAGAGAGGGAAGGAAAGAATAAGTCAATACTCAAAAAGCTAACTGTATATGAATGAGAACCAACAGGAGACCATGCAGTGTGATTTTTAACATTCAATGGCAAACTATTAAATGTTTAACTTGTGTATGCAAGGTTCACAGAGTATTTTGGTGATGAGTTGTAAATATATAATGCTGTGGTGATATCTTCAGTAAATATTGGTTTATAAACGTTCATGCTCNAGATATGCTGCACTGGTTTCCACTAAGGAAAAGACTGCAAGTGTATAGAAATACTTCCACTGATAATTCTGGGGAAGAAACAAATACTTTCTTGTTATCCTGGGAGTTAGGGGCTCTGGGAAATTCAGAGCCCAGGAGAGTTACCTGTGGTAAGTATAATTGACATAGTACTAGAGTACATAGTACTTTAGTACATAGTACTAAAGACTCTTTTTAATGGTCCCCTAAAATCAATATAAATGATCAATATCATTTATATTGATCAATAATTCCAATGACATTCTTGATCACTACATTATTCCATAAGGTTTAATCAATATATTTATTACAACTGGGTAATTCAGACAACTTCCCGGGTTGACTGAACTACCCGGGTAGTGTGCTCAGTGTGAACGGCGGTAAAATTACTACTAACTACCCTGGTTCAGTGTGAACGGTGTTGACCAGGGTAATTCAGCACTATGAACATGGTTAATTACCAGGGTAATTCAGATCCACAACTAACAACCCGGCTTGNTAAAAACAGATTTACCAGGGTAGTCTGTGTGAACGGGGTACAAGAGACAATACTATTTGTCAACAACCACCANTCCCTCTATGGATTGGATACAGACTTATATAAATTTAATTTCATTAGTTGCAATCAGTATTACAGGTGAGAGATGATGTTTCCAGCCACAGTCTTAAAACAGTGTAACAGTAACATTGGTCAGTATCTGTGTGCAATAAGCAAAGTATTCCCCCTGCATGCAAACAATAACATCCATCATCGTCATAAATTCAATAATACATAAGTCTGGATCTGGTTCTATGTTCTAACTAATTATACAAGTTGACACACATTGTTGAGGTACAAATTTTTATTAAACAAGCATTACAGATTTACAGTTGGTGACATCAAGTTACATTCAGTAAAAATGTAATATAATACAATCACCCCCTTTATTTTAATAAATACACAGGGTCTTGGCAAAAAAAAAACCCCCAAAACCTGAAAGCCAAACTAAACGACTTCGTTCCCGTGGATAATCGGCACCGACAAACGGGGTGATTTACCCTAGGGAAAACTTCGTTCCCATGATGGCCTATGGTGGAAAAAAAAAACCTAAAAAAAAAGGAAATAAATTAAATAAAAATACACTCACCCGTCTGATGTCTTCACTGGGCACCACAGCGGTGCCCAGCACCTTCACGCCGTCACGTACATACAGCGTCCTCTCCGTGCAGAAGAGAGACGCCGCAGCACAGGAGACGGTGCTGGGCACTGCTGTGGTGCCCAGCGAAGACATCAGACGGGTGAGTGTATTTTTATTTAATTTATTTCTTTTTTTTTTTTATTTATTTCTTTTTCTAAACAAACGAACATCGTGCTCAATTGTGAAATCCGATTGATCACGATGTTCGTTTGTTTAGGTTTCCCGGCGTTCAGTCGCCATTGGGGGATTTCGGTCGTGGCCATCCACGGACTGAATTTTATCCAAATTCGGCCCGTGTGTGGCCACCTTAACAGTCACTAAAGCAGACATGGCAATTGCAAATGAATCAGCCCTGGAAACTGCATAAACACTAAGATGACTCATACAGCATGTCAATCAAGTCAGGGTTAAAGCAGTTCACAGCATGTGAACCACTATTGATTACATTCATCACTATTGCAGTGATTCACCAGTCATAGGAACCTGCTTGGGCATTTGCCATTTTTTAGCCAAGCTACGACTGAATTAAATGCAGCTAGACCATTTGGGCATTAATAAAGCCTAAATTCTCTTTGGATATTCTTAATAAAGCAGGGCAAAAGCTCACGTTATGAAAGTTCCACCATGCCTTGGCAACTCTTTTGAGCATATGTGTCAACAATTTACCGAAACAGCACTGATTGGCTGTTGTATCATCTTAAAATCTGTCACGTGTGTTTTAAGCTTCCCCTGACATGAAAGATGCAGGACGCTTACACCAAACCTATTAATCACACACACTAGTAAAATTACTGGCTTAAACAATCTGGACTAAATATTAAAATATATTTTGTTAAAAATCGTCTTTTAATCCTACTGCCTTTAAACCCATATTATATATAAATAATAGCTTCCAAAACAAATAGCTTTATAAATTACATTTTGGGACCATTTAATTGACTATTGCATGTACAGTTTTGCTAAGTAACATCAATTTGTAACAACATAAAAATAAATGCAGCTGGAAGCAAACTCTTGTTCATTACAGCATTTGGGTCCCTCATTGGCAAGTTAAGTTGCAGATGCCAAATGCAACACGAACTACAACGTTCAGCTTGCATCTATCAGCAGATTACAGCGACAATCAATATATGTTCCCGTGGACTGTGTTCCTGTATAGGTTTATATTTGCATATACATGTGTGAAGCATGTGAAAATCAAAAGGAGGCACTCACTTGCATATTGAAAATAGTGATTTTTAAATTCACTGCATAGTGAGAAATGACATCAGGCCAACATTTCAGTCAGATATTGCGACTTTCGTCAGGACAGATAGACAAAATTCAGACTTTGCTACAGTACTATTGACTTAAGCTGGGCATACACTTAAGATAATTTGTTCCAATCGAAAGATTTTTCAAGAGTGGGCAAAACCATGTTGAATTGCANGGGAGGCAAACAAAATGAATTACAATTAGTATGATGTTTCCTAGCACAAGTCTAATAACAGTATAACAGTAACGCTGGTCAGTATCTCCATGCATGCAAACACTAACATTCATTTTACCTTCCCCTGCAATTCAACATGGATTTGCCCACTCTTGAAAAGTCTTTAGATTGGAACAATTTATCTTATAGTGTATGGCCAGCTTTACTCAAGAGTGGGAAAAATTATGTTGAATTTATGTTCTAATGTGTCCTAATTGAATTTAATTATACTATACACGATTTTCAATCTCCAAGACTCCTGAGTGCCTCCTTTTTTGATTACTACTTATGCACCACGTGGAGACCATGTGCATGGTCAAGTGAGTGCTTGGTTTCAGCACTATACACACATATACATATATATATATATATATATATATATATATATATATATATATATATAAGCAAATAGCAAATTTGGGTATTTCAGTTTATGCAAATAAAAACACTGGCATTCACACCCGTTATTTTAGAATGAAATAGTGGTTGCCAATTCATTCAAACGTTTTTTTGGTTGTCTCCATTGGATGGGTACAAAATTACATCTTATGAAATGTACCATACACTTGTCGCACTCAAATATTGGTTACTATTTNTTTGGACATTGTGCACAAGGCAGGGAATTGTTGGTGCTTTGTTTGAAGTAATTTTTTGCACAATTCCTCCAGTTTATACACATGCCCTTGTGTTATTATCTATTCCTTAGAACAAAGGCCAGATCGATCCATAGATAGATTTTTTTTTTCCTGTAATATGAATCTTTAGATAGATAACTGCTATCTGAATAATTTACTTGGATTATATGTATCCAGAGATCCCTCCAGCATATGACTTGCACATGCTAGCTCACTTGAGAGTGCCAAATGTTAGGGGATCTGTTGGATGGGGCAAGCTTCTTCCCCTCTGCTCACCTTGTAGGGATAGAGTGGTTGTGTCAGTTGGTCTGCAGAGACTTAAGGTAGGAATATGCACAGAGGTTTTAATCTGGTCCACAATGTGTGAATGTTTAGGTTAGTACCCAAATGTTGCCATGAAAGAACAGCCCTAATAAACACAAGGCAATGGTGGGTGTGTAAATGAATATATTTTGGAAGGTATTTAATGAAGCTGCATCATATAATAATAATATTTCCAGTCTACCATGAATTCTAGTATGTGGGGAGAGGGGAGGCAATGAGACAGCAAAGCTTTCACATNCCATAAAAATATTAAACAAGATATGCAAGTGCTGTGAAATAGGAAAATCGTTTGTGATTAAGTAGTATTTGCAGACAAATAATTCTAGTAATATATAAATTCTAATAATATAGTTAAATACCCAGTGAAGGATACGTAGAACATCAATATTAGTTTACCAAAGTAAAGNAACTTAATAAATAACAAATATTTCACCCAACAGTAAAGTATTTGGTGACTAGAGATTCTGAATAAATAGCCACCTCTCACATGTGTGCAGATGGTATGGGTGGGGGACACAAGAGGTTTCCCTACACCCAAAGTCAAGCTGCTGGTCCTAAACAGTTGTAAAGTGGTCAAATAACAAGAGAGCTTCTCATCCCAGGACAGAGCCCTACAGAGGAATCCCTCCCAAATACAACTCCCTCTTGCTAAAGCACACAGGCAAGCACTGTTCTTAAAAGCTCACAATCACATGGCCCTCAAGCAACTTAATATATGAAGAGGATTATATAGCATATGCGGAAATATAAAATATGAAATATTATAGCAAAATGGCCCACATGTTCATTGCTATATGAAAATATGAACATAAAGTATTGTCAAGAAATCCTACATTTTAGGATGAAAAAAAGCCAAGATCCACAACACATTTGTGCGTATGTGTGCGAAATACCAAAATGTGGTAGTCCTATAATTGTTCTGTGCTTAGCATCATATTAAAGAATTGTGTGACATTGCTATATATACTGTACGAGTACTGTACGAAAAAGATCNCATGTATTCTAAAATACTAAAAATCCCTTGCTTCTCCAAAGATGGTGCCACATAAACTAAAACCTTTATATACTAAATATAAAAACATAGAACATAGGACCTTGTGACAAAGACCAAGAAAAAATACAAGCAAACAAATAAAAAACAATATGCATAATGACGTTTACGTAAGCTGAAAGGGATTTCACTTGTTAATTCAGTCATGATTACAGGAGATTGCATAAGGAAAATAACATTATTTAAAGAGGAACACAGACAGGTCACATGCTGCCTCCACACTGAAAAGAGGTAAAGGCAATGCTACTCTGCTTTAAACAGTCAAAAGACAGATACAGTACCACAAGAACCTTGTTTAGTGCCTGCTGACCCAATCTTCCTCATTCTGCAGCAGATGGGAGATCCTCTGCTACCCCTCCCTTCTACTGTCTTAACTCACACAGCGACTTCATTTAAAGATGCTGTCTGGAGGGATCCTGCTGGGTTAACCCTTCCACATCCCTCAAGGGAGATTTGAAATAGAGTTAAGGGACAAAGATGCAGGCAGGCAATCTCACCTGCTCCCTCTGCGTTACTGGTCTGCCTGCAGTGGATCTTCAGTGTCAGGAGGAAAGCATGAAAGAAAATAACACACGTTTATTGTAAAGCTCCTTATTTGGGCCGTGATGTCAGGGGGGAAATTGCTAATCTGAGAACCGCCTACAGCTCCCCATACAACACCACCCCCCTTCCTCTCCTCTTTCCTATGTCTACAGTCTCCTTCTCTTCTTCTAATTTTNTACTGAATTCAGTTCACACAGTTTTCTTTCTCTAAATGGCTACTATCTCATGGATAGGGCACACAATCANGAGAATCAGCGACCACACTATAAAGGATAAATGAGGTGGCACAGTGGCCACAAAGAGGGGAGGGGAAA
This sequence comes from Platyplectrum ornatum, assembly GCA_016617825.1. Classification (NCBI taxonomy): domain Eukaryota; kingdom Metazoa; phylum Chordata; class Amphibia; order Anura; family Limnodynastidae; genus Platyplectrum; species Platyplectrum ornatum. Next base: position 23,291 of record JABWIB010004656.1, read on the forward strand.
GAACGACAAAGGTTGTCGGCAGAGGATATGTCACTCTCGGGCCAGCAGCACCACTCTTATGCCAGGTACATGCATACACTTGCACACTTTTCATAATCTCAATATGTGACAGGTAAGCCTTTAAGTATATTTTGCAGTACAATGTAGATCACAACAGTGATTTATTTTGTATTTTAATTTCACTGTAAATGTAACTTATGTGGTGGATCTGAGACTAAACATTTATACATAAGTGAAGTGATTCTGCCCAAGTTATATAAACTGACCAATGATTGGGTGCAGTAAAATACAGTATAGAGTCCTGCAACGATTTAGCTGCAGCTGCATTTACAAGACAAATCTCAGATCAGTCATATTTGCATAATATATTGTATTTCAAGAGAGTAATATATTGATTCTACTGGGAGTTGTTATGAAACTGTACTACATGTTAACCTGGGACATAATAACCAGCACTCTCATGGGGCAGAGGGTGTCTGTGGCAGTATTCTGCTGCATAGATAATGTCCAGAAAAACAAATATTAAAATGAAATCACCATGCACATTTACTAATAGTCACTTATGCATAAGAATAAAAACCAGTAACAGCAGAAACCAAACCATTCACCCCCCTCCTTCCCCACCACTCATCTTTATTGAATCAAATAGATCTGTATTACAGGGCTCGAGAAACCCTAGAAAACTGCTCTCAGGGCTCCTTCAAGGTGAGTTTATATGTTTTTAAAATGTACATGATGGATAACAATCTAAATGAAAATGCTAAAAAGAGGTTAAAGAGACAATATTTCATTATTATTTTACTGTTCTCAAACACTAAGCTCTTGTGAGACCATTCGTCGAAGAGAACTTGGCATTGATGTATAATTTTTAAGGCATTTGCACAGGTAGTTATAATGATCAGAAATACTTAAGAGTTATTGGAAGCATCTGAATAAAGGTATAAGAAGCAGTTCTATNGGCATGTAAGTGTATATTAAAGTAGTTCAAAATATATAGTAATGCATGGACACAAACTCAGATATAACTTGTGTAGATGCCATATTCAATGCCACTATGTCTTTGTGGAACATAGGAAACTGTAGCACCATGAGAANATTTGTACATAAAGGCAAATGATTTAAACTCCAAACATACATTGCCAATTATTCATTTCTGGGTTGATTTAAAGGCATGTCAAATGTATTATTGGCATAATTTCAGATAGTTCTGAATTACTATGTATTCTGTGTCACTAGGTAGAACCCCACACNGTGTGATCCATTGCCATCTATGGGTCAATGTGCTGCATGTTTTGTGCTTCCCTATAGCATACCATTGGATTGGTGACACGTTACTGGAGTTATAGATGCCTTTATAGCAGCTTGTACCTATCTAGCCACACTATCCTGACCTTGGTGTTTTCCGTCACAGGACAGACNTTGTGTGGAAAGAAGAAACTCTTTCTGAGACACTTTAAATAGCCTCTCAGAGAACAGCCCATCTTAAAAACAAACAAAAGTACAGCGCTATAGTTTTATTACCGGCCTAAAAAATACATTTAAAACAATAAACCTAAAGATATATTCAACAGTTAAAAACATACAGATTACAAAGTTAATTCAAAGATTATTGTAAATACATACATTCCTTTATCAGAACTGCATGTGTGATACAAATATAGAATACACCTACAATTAAAACACTAAAACAGCCATCAAACACTGCTGAAGAAAGTGGTAATTTGAACTTTATTTCAATGCCAACTAAAGAAATAACTTGAGATTTCTTATTGCTTCAAAATGTCACCTCTTATAGCCCTACCACATACTTTCCTGCTNTTACTGTACCATAACTGAGCTGTCACCTCAGCTTACAGTGTTTATAGGGCTAAACAATGGCGTATTCACGTATGAACAGTGACCAGCTTATTATTATTTTGGGACAAAGGCTTATAGACTAATACGTGCTTTTGACCTTGTAGGTGTCTACTTATTTGCATACCTGCCCAGTATGATTTTTTCTTTCTTTGGTGTCCATTTAGATATACTATGAATTTTTCTGTATAAATAAATAAATAAATAAATAAAATAGAGAAGAACAACCACAAACAAAAATAATTTTCCTCTTCTGCCACACAGAAGAGTGCTGCTATTTTTACACCTTAGATGCCCATTTCCTGACCTGTGCTGGTTCACCTGCTGGCAGGATGGCGTCAGTCAAACTATAAACACTCCTTGGTGGGTGTTGCTCCGTTTTGTGAAACCCTGACTAAATTCAGTTATAGCTCCTCACAGCCGCATTCATTTTTCAGCCAAAGTGCACTCAGTGGCTGACTGTTTTTGAGCAAAGTGATTTAAGGACAAGCAGAAACCACCAGTAGAAAATATCTAGAAACCTGTTATTAGTGACCACACTGGCTTTAGCCGTGAATAGGCCCACTTTACTGCACAGTGAACATGTCCGAGGTTTGCAGAGTATTTTTAGAAACATTTGCTAAAAAAAAAATAACCCAATTCATGCCCACCACACACACAAGCAGCAAAATATAAGATTTCAGATATTTCCCAAATCTACATGTTTACAGCAGACAAGTGCAAGGGAATATGTACAAATGCACTTCATTTAAATACAAAGAACAAGAACATTTAACAAGTTATATGCATAATGAGCAGCTTACAGATAAAAAACACAGATCTACTAAACTTTATTTTTGTTGTCAGCAGAGGCGGCCCTATNCATAGGCAATATAGGNGGCCGCCTATGGCCCCGCTACATCAGGGGTCCATAGGGGCCCCGCGCCTATATGGCTCTTGCCCACCGCTGCCGTTACTGAAAGTTTTCTCGGTCTGCTGGGGAGCTATATTGCTTCCCCGGCAGCCACATTGTGCATAGGCAAGGACGTCAGCGTGACCTTATGTAACGCTGACGTGACTATATAGTTGCACGAGCGCGCCGCAGGAGTCAGCGGCGCACAGTGAATACTGTGTAATGTGCACTGCGGCCGGCCACATTTCACCCCTACGGCACGAACTGCAAGCTGGGCTAGATGATGGCCTTCCCCCTATCTCCCAACAGTAAGCTGCCTGCTTGTTCCCTAATTAAAACATTATATATGTCTATATATATATATGTATATATGTGTATGTGCATCTATGTGTGTGTATATATATATATATATATATATAAAATGGATAATAAAATGAATAACAGCAAAAAATAAATAACTAAGAAATAAATAGCACAGGCTACACAGAGAAATAACTTTATTCTAATACAATATTGTTTGATGGGGCCCCCTTAAAAATTTCTGCCTAGGGCCCCGCAAAACCTAGGGCCGCCCCTGGTTGTCAGTTGTGTTTTTTAATGACTTGACTAGACACTATAATGATCCATCAAGTGTTTTAATATTTCACAAAAATACTTTACTCAGATATTCTATTTGAATTACCATCTGCAGGTCGTATCTTCTTCGGTTGCTGTTTACAAATCCATTTTATTTAGTTTTAATGAAAATNAACTAAAAAATAACCACCTTAAATAACAAATAAATAATAATAAATAAATTGATACAGTACAATGCACTAATCTCACTTCCATTGCAATTTTCCTACAGAAAGTAACAGTATAATAACNAAGTATATAATATATTATATATAATGCACATAAAAATTTGCTACAGACCATGCAGTTAACCGAGCTGAAACGTTAACTATACTAATTATTAACTATTATAATTATCCCTTTCTTTTTCTTTAGCCTATGTAAAATTAGTACCATGCTAGGTTAGGGATACATGTGTTTGGAGTAGAAAAAGCAAGTCTTAGTGGAAAAAGGAGACACTGGAAGCAGCTTCTAGTTTACAACTGTCGGGTTGTGTACCTCATGCAGATTACTCAGGCATTATCATTATCATTATCATCTGTTTAGCAGTATTTGCTGTGGAGTGACAACTGAGATGCAGATCCCACAAAAGCTCAATGCAGATCTCTAATGCTTCTAGGTCAGTGACACAATCATTTATAGGTAGGCAGTGTGAAAAAAAGGAATATTATTATATGAAGAATACATTACTTAGAATTGAATTTACTAAAGTAGAATTATGTGTTAAAAATAGACCTTTTGATATTAAGGCATGGAATTGTAACCACTACAATGTGAGAGCAGTGTTTATAATGTCTATAATACTAGCTGGAAGGAAATGTAGATGGCCATATGTGGCGCACAAGACATGACTTCACCAATAGCAGGCTTTTTCTTTTTTTAAAACCATTGTTTGGTAAAGGTTGTATGAGGACAACAGTGGGTATGACTGGCTGCTGCCTTCTAATGAGATGCAACTCTCTCAGAGGTAGAGAAGATGCTAAATTGGAGAACCATTGTCATGTTTCCATAGCAACAGTGTCACAGAACTGATACTGCATCTTGTTGTTATGGCAACAGGAACCGTCTTAACCCTCTACATTCAGGAATACAAAGCAGTACTATAGATTGGCAATGATCAACTCAAATTAACAATTTTATGNACCTAAGAGCCAAATATTGATACAATTTCAGAAAATGAATGCTAATAAAATTATCTATAAAGAGATAATGCTATTTCACAATTCCTGGTTATCATTAGAAAATATACCACACATGGATNGGATTATACTAACATTGCCATAACTAAACAAATCAAAAGACACAGGTATGCATAAGAAAGCGTGTGCTTTATCATGTGTGGTTTGCTTCTGTTTCTGGTAAAGAAGAGCAGATTGAGCACAGGTGCAATTCCGCAAGTACTGTAGTTGCGTCTTGAATGAGGCTAAATTTATACGCAGACAGGAAAAACTATATATAGACAGGAAAATCTAGAGCATTTTAAAAATAGGCATGATTCATGTGTTTTCAAATTTTATTTCCCCTTTTTACCGGGGTTTGGGGTTTAAAGGTAGCTACAGGAAACAGCTATTTTTAAGATTTAAGAGAAAGTCCTGAAATACCATTCAACCTGTACCATAATTTGCATCCCTTACAGGAATGCACCTTGATATGGCACTAATGAATCTGTATATATATATATATATATATATATATATATATACACACACACACACACACACACAAACACACACACACACTGTATTCTCATCTTCTCATCATCAACACAACTAATCTGTATATGGTGAATAGACAATCAGAACTAAATACACAACTTGCATTGGAACAGTCCATCTTATACTGTTTGCCCAGCTTTAGTCAATAGTACATACAGGGCCGGCGAGCCCATTAGGCGAAGTCAGGCTATCGCCTAGGGCGGCCGGCTGGGTGAGGGCGGCAGCGAGGGGAAAAAAAAAAATTTGAAAAAAAAAGTGTTATTTAATTACCGGGAGGGCGGACGGGACCACTCTGCCGCCCTCCGCAGTAGTTTTGAAGCGGCGTGACGTCATCCCGTCACAACATAACGTAATGACGTCACGTCAGTTCAAAAGGGACGCGGTGCTAGGGCGCCCGCAGACCTAGTGCCGGCCCTGAGTACATAAAGTCTGGATCTGGGCCTAAATTCACTAAGCGGAGAGTTTGCTGGTGAATTTGAAAGGTGGTGAAGTTGCCCATAGCAACCAATC
>JABWIB010004657.1:38352-49086 GCA_016617825.1 Platyplectrum ornatum
GCAGAGGTGATTAGAATCGCTGATTGGCAAGTCTTTCTATGTGAGTGTGCATTTTTCCTTCACTTTAATAAGGGCCTAAGAAGTGCTGCACCAAATTTTTCTTTTTTTGTCTTTTTCTCTCCCTCACACCCCTTGGGAGGAATAAGATTGGAGTTGGGACGGGCTTTCCAGAGTTAAAGATCGAACCGCTGAGGATATTCTGGACATATGCTGATCAAAATCTCTGGACGTTAATTCTGTAGACATCCTTGCTATTATTGCTGATAAGAATTCCTGGACAATTCAGTTGTGGAGATCTGCGCTGTCAGTGTAAGGTTTTTTTATTTGTTTTGATGACATTAGCCAGCCTAGGGGGTATGAGTCGTCAAATGTGAGAGGACATGAGAGCTCAGAGTTTAGACATAATAGAGGTTTATATATAAGGACAATTGGCCCTCTCTTATTATTTTTCTCTCTCCTTGGATGTTCTTAGTTTCTGCTGCACTCTGCCAAAATCCTCCACTCTCGATGTCACCTCTCCCCCTCATCAGATGATTCGGTATATGAGAGACAAAAAAACAAAATATATGCCTTGTCAATTATGTTTTTCACGTGGTGTTATAATATTTAAAAAGAGGTATCACACTTCCCCAAAGACGCCAACCTCCAGCTGCAGATCAGTGATGTTTTTCCATGTCTCTCCAGTAAATACAAATGAGACAGGCAATAGTGAAATACATTTCTTATGTTTCGTCCACTCACTGTGGACCTACTTACATCAAGGATTCTTGTTAGATCAAGCTATTCTCAACCCCATCCACAGGTCTCTGCTGTCTCCCAGGTGTCTTCGGACTGGCTTCACTACTTCCGGCAATCTCCAACTTCTCCTCAGGTGCTAGGCTCTCGCTGGTCGGCTTAGACCTCACTGGCTCCGGACAAGCACTAACTCTCAAACCACTACTTCCTGGTTAGAAACTCCAAACAAGACAATCTTCATATGCCGTTCATATGGCGTTCTCTTCCATTTTTTCTTCACATAACTAATAAAATTCTTACATTTCCAATTACTACATCAGTGTCCAGTTTCTTTACCAAATCCAAAGATGAAATACACTTAGGTAAAATATTTTTAAGGGCCCAACACTATCTTCGTGAGGATGGGGACCTGATCATGGACATTAACATAAATAAATGGCAAACGCTACTAAAAAAGCACCACACGCCTACGCGTTTCGGATCATTAGCCTTTATCAAGGTGAACAAATTCTACTCATTTTCCTTTCTCTAAACTTCATATATTTTTCCCATTTTCTCTATGGTGTCTAATATTCCTTAGTGTATTCATCAAGATTCAATCGTGCTCTTATAGATATTTTCTCTTATAGATATTTAGTCATCTCAAAACCTATTTCCTACCTCCATGATTGCTAATAACATCCTAATCAAAATTTAGCAACTTTTATTATTAATTTGTGTTCCAAGTATTTTCTTATATTACATGATTAATGTATACGTGTATTCACTCCGTGATCTTCAAACTTTCATTGCTCTTTAGGTGACATCATCTTTTTTCCCATGGTTCCTTTTTTGCTCTATAGGAACCATTTGAGTTTAAACATTACATTCAATCCATCAGGCTGGAGTGTCTTATTCTGGAAAAGCACTCCATCTCTTTTTTAGCAAGTTTCTTGTGACTATCATTTCTTGACTATGTACTTTTTTATTCCCAATATTTTTCTCCAACATTATTCTTGATGTTGCTTGAAGTTCAGATGTAAGGGGTGGGCTAAATTTCTAGATTTTATGCCTCTGTTCCTTCCATCTGTCTTGTAGTGATCTTGTTCCTCTTCCTTTTGTCTCAAATTCCACCATTTTCTTATTCTGTGATTTTACAGATTTACATACTAGACATTTCCCACATCTGTGGAAACCTTTCAGTGTGTTTATAGGTATTTCATAACTTCTTGTACTTTATTCTTTATTCTTTATGTTCTCCGCCCTCCTATATACAAATCTTGTTTTCTTCCCCACATATTTCTTTAGATCCTCATCCTTCCACAATAGGTACCAATATTTGGTAATTAATTTTTCTCTTTCCTTATAATTGAACAAGACATTTGAACAAGAGATCATGGACTCTAAATTCAACAAATTTAAGAGAGACACAATTGATTACAAAACTGGAACACAATACATAAGAAATAAAAGAAAAAGAGAGGAAAAAATTAGAAAGAAACTGGAGGAATTGGAATACTCCCAATTGGAAGATCCGAGGAGGTATTAGGAGAACTGGAGAAGAGAGAATAGTGAGGTGAGGAGAGAAGAAGAGGAGAATCACAATAAAGATCTTATTAAACAGGAGAGAAGAGATAGGGGCGAAACAAAGACAGGGAAGGACCTGTCGGCTAAGAGTGAGAACACTAGGAAAATAGAATTTAAAGAAGGAGATAAGGATGTGAGGAAACATGATACAAAACATAAAAGAGAAGATAAGAGCAGGTCCTGAGACCCCAAAAGGGAACATCAAAAAGAGAGAGGAACACGAAAGGAAGATAGAGTTAAAGAAAAAAAGGATTCAGATTCGCAGAAGAAAAAGGAGTAAAAAATAAGGAGGAGAAGGAGAAATCACAAAAGCCATGAGAGAAGATTTTCAAGGAGGGATTTGGGCACACAAGGGCATAAGAACGGGGAATCGTCATATCGTAGAACCCCCCAGGGAAAGTTATGGACACCATTATCAAAAAAGGGATCACGAACGAAGGGACAGAACACCTAGGAGGAGATCAAAGAGCCATTCTAAGGAACTATATAGGAGGGATCAGGAAAGAAGAGAGAGAACACCTAGAAGGACATTTGAAGAAAGAAGAGAGAGAACACCCAGGAGGGTATACGAAGAGAGGGGACACCATGATTACAGAGAAGGAAGAAAAGATTGGGGTTGCGGGCACAGAGAAATTAGAAACGACCAGGGTCATTTTTTAGGGTAGAGAAATGGGAGAAGGGGAGGAGACAGGTGATTAAAAGTAGGGGGAAAAGAGGTAAGGGGAGGGGTTTCCAAGAGAAGAATAGGGGAAAAAGAAGAAAACAGGATGGAGATAAAAGAGAGAATAACATGGAAGAAGATAAAGAGATGGAGACAGTGAAAATTTTCAATATATTCTTAGTAAAGAGAAGGGAGAGGTCTAAAGTACGCACCTGGGAAAAAATATTTTGGAAATGTTTATAGATCTTCAAAAGTTCATACTAAAATTAAGTCTGAAAAATGTTTTTGAAAGGAAACAAAGAGATGACAAGGAGCACAAGGAAGATCAGGAAAATAGAAATAATGTGAGAAATAATTTTCTAAAGAAGTCGAAGTTCTATCCAACGCATGTTAAAGGAAATTTGCTGTCATCCTTCAGCAGATTGGTGAAAGCAGATATGGTAAAAGCGGTGGGACAAGAGAAAATTACATATAATCTAACCAAGAAGGAAAAGGAGGCTCTGGACAACTTAAGAGATAATAAAGATATTACAATCAAGCCATTGGATAAGGGAGGCAAAATTGTCATTATGGACACTAATAAATACAACAAAGAATGTTTGAAACTTTTGAGAGATGAATCCACATATAAAAAACTAAGAGGGGATCCATCTAAGAGAGTCAAGAAGAAGTTACAAAAACTTCTGAAAAAGTTTGTGAATAAAGGTAAATTGACGAAAGAAGAAAGGGACAATTTGGGCATTGAGTCACCCACAATTCCTGTGTTCTATGGTCTACCTAACGTCCATAAGGACATAGAAACCCCCTGTAAGCCAATCATAGCTGGGGTTAATTCAGTCACCTCCACATTTTCACATATGGTGGATGTATTTCTTCAACCAATAATGATGAATATTCTGGCCTTCCTTAAATATACTGGCCACAATAATCAAGAGTTACAAAAGATCAAATGGGAACCAACATTTCTCCTGGCAACAGCGGATGTTCAATTTTTATACACAATCATGATAAAGGAATTGAAGCACTAAGATGGGCTATGGATAACTCAGATTACGAAGAAGGTATGAAAGAATTTATTTAAGGGGCAAGGTTCAATTTGGACAACAACTTTTTTGAGTTCTTCATTCAAACATCCAGAACAGCCATGGGTACCAAGATGGCACCTTCATATGCTAACATCTTTATGGGGTGGTGGGAGAACAGCTATGTATACACCCACCCTGAGGCACGAAAACATCTTAAGATGTCCTACAGGTACATAGTCAACATGATCATAATTTGGAAGGGGGGGGAGTAGAAAGACGGTTCCTGCAAGAACTTAAAGAGAATTAAATCAGGGTGCATTTAAGCTTTGAGATAAGCAAAGCAATAAGTGCATAAGTGCAAGAAGACAGGATTGTGACACAAACGTACACACAACCAACAGATACGAATGCATTCATCCCGAGAGGCAGCGCCCATCATCCAAACTGGCTCAAGTCTGTCCCCCTGAGCCAGTTACTGTACGATGGATACCACATTTCTACAACAGAGAGAAAGACTCAAGACACAATATTTAAGAAAGGGATATGGATTGGTGGAAATCAATGTAGGTTTTGAAAAAGCAAAGAAACGGAAAAGATCTTAAGATGTGAGAAACAAATTTAAGGGGGGATTTCTAATCTAGCTTCAAATTCCACATCAAGCTAGAATTATACAATTAGAAAAATTTATTAATATCTACATGTAGATATTTTTACTTTTGTTAAATAAAGTGTCTTAAATTTTATTGCTCATTGCTCATTTTGGTTAATAATGGAAACAATCATACTGTTTCCCAGAAGAAGGAATCCTTGTTTAGAAGGAATTATAGCATGTAATTGGTTGGAGATAAGCGACCGTGACTTAAGTCACCAATGACAATGCATTAACAAATTAAATGATGCTTATGCAGTAATTATGTAATAAACACACCCTTAGGCCTGCCTTTCTAGACAATTCTATTAAATCAAGTATAAACGATGTGTGTTTCAATATATGTTACAATTGTTTGTTACAATCATTTATAGGCATCATTGTAATCTATATAAATTATTATAAACTATTGAAATCAATATTAAATGTTTTGGCTCTTTACTTCAATCTTACCTACTTGACACATGTAGTACATGTTACAACATGTAGAGTGACAATCTTCATATAATCTATGTACAATTGATGTACAGGCCTTACTCTTCAATCCCACATGAGCTTGGATGAAACATGTTATGTGAGGCACTTGATACGTATGCAAATTAATGGTACCGCTTTGCGTATGATCTTCATTCCAAGCTTCGGTAACCTCTACAGGGGGGGCTGAGAGCAAAGATCAATGTATCCCATAGATGAATATTCTCATATTAAATATTTTCAAAGGTATAATGATGATTTAGTATGGGATGGAATTGAGTTGGAGTTTAAAAGTTTCCTAAAGTCTCTGAACACTAATGAGTTGGGGCTAGAATTTACAGCTAAGTTTGGTGGTTCCATACAGTGTGTGAAAAAAGTCAAAGACACCCATATATAGGTTGGCAAGACAAGGAGCAAACCAGGCTTCAATTAGTTCCCATTGTAGGTCTTATTTTTTATGGATTTTATTTTGCATTTAAATAAGAAGACTTTTTATTTAAATTTCATTTCTTCCAGAAATTTCTTTGCCTTTCTTCCAGAAATGTTGATAATACAACGATCTCCCTACATACACCAAACTTGTACATAATGATAATGGTTTTTAAAACAATACCACAATAAATAGATATGCAATATTTTCAATGGACAATTAATAATAAACAGACATATATCATTTTCAGACATAAATCAGATTCTGAACAGATCCTTTATTATAAGCAGGGATGAATGATACTTGAATTGGATAGTGAGACATTTTTATTTTATAAAAAGAAGGAACATAAGTTTAAAAAAATAACATTTGTTTCATAAAGAAATCATTCTGCAAGAATAAATGTCTAAAAATAATAAGATAGAATTATAAAACCTCAAATAAAACTTATTATTATTATTATTATTATTATTATTATTATTATTATTATTATTACTAAATGCTAATTATTTTTGACATTTATCCTATATAATAAAGGGCTTATTTGGTCATGACAGTCATGCCAGAATTATTTTTTTTTTACACACCATACACACACTAAACTCTGCACATAACCCACTTTCTATCCTATAAAACTCTTTCTTCAAATATAACTTCCTTTGTTCTCTGCAATGCTGACGTGACAATAGGGGCGGTGGCCACAGTGCGTGGACAACATTTTCTCTATGTCTCAAGTCCTTTATGTCCCCCTGACTGTGATGTCACAGTTTAATGCTATAGCGGAAACAGACTGTGGAGTCACATTATTAGACTACAGGGGAGCAGACTGTGGAGTCACATTATTATAAAGGGAGAAGCAGACTATGGAGTCACATTATTATATAAGGAGAAGCAGACTGTGGTGTCACATTTTATAGTACAGAGGGAGAAGACTGTGGTGTCATATTATTATACTACGGGGGGAGCAGACTGTGGTGTCACATTATTATACTAAAGGGGGAGAAACTCTGTTTAGGATTGATCTAAACTTGGTCATTCTAATTCCAACTCTCCCCTCTTTTCCCCCACGTTACACAACAGAATGAGAAACAAAACAGCATCATGTTCCTTTATTCACTTTCAGAGAGTCAGGAATAAATAAACCAGCTGTCACTTCTAACACTCTGCTAATGTTATTTATACCTTTAACCTCATAAGCAATATTTAAAAAAGCTCAAAACAGAGACACTGTTCTCATACCCAAATCTCCTTCCCTTGCCGCTGGATAAACACTGTGAGTCACGTGGTCCTTTTCATGTAGGGGAATGCTGCCTGCATTGCAGGATCTTTCTGACCCAGGTATGCAGTAAGTTTTTTACTAAGTGGCAGCTGTAGACCACCCTGACTTGGGCCCAGTCACAAGTGTGACTCCTGAAGTTACACCACTGCACCGCAAACACTATATACAGTGCAAACATTATAAAGCCCATACACCAAAAAGTGCACACTCTTTATTTATTTATTATTATTAACATTTATTTATAAGGCACCACATATTTTCCACATTGCCGTACATAGTGGTACATACATACAGTAGCATGGGGTACAGTGTAATGGTATACAACACAATAACAGACATGAAATCATATACAACATAGGGGTACAATACCATAGCATAGTATTGCTTGGAAGGGGTCTTAACCCCTTCCGAGGGTCTTTAAAGACATGTACGGCGCTAGGTTAACTGTCATCCGTGCGGTAACGCGGGGTGACAGGCAGTGCTGCTACCACGATCAGCCGGTGGCCGGGTAACCCACATAACGCCAGGACGTTGTAACGTCATGACGTCACGACGTCACTGCGAGAGGCTGTCCCCTCACAGTCACATTCAACGTGAACTGGCCCCTAAATTTTTTAAACTTTAAAATTTTCTTAAAATTGCGAAAAATGGCTACTAAGTTTATGAGGCCCCTACCTGCCTAAAAAAGTTAAAGGTGGTTTAAAAAATGATGGCAACAGAAAGTAGACATATTGAAATTATTATTTATTAACTATTTTGTGTGGTATGACTATCTGTGTTACAAGCAGAAATTGTAACATTTTGAAAATGGTGAAATTGTCGCATTTTTCATGAAATTTGAGCATTTTTCACGAAAAAATACAGACTGTATCAACCAAAATTTACCACTAACTTAAAGTAGAATGCGAAAAAAAACTGTATGTGTAAAATAGGGCTTGGTCTTTAGGGACCAAATAGGCTGCGTCATGAAGGGGTTAAAAAATAGAAAGTAGCTGTACAGTGTTGTGTGTGTGTTTGTGAGTGTGTACTGTTTATATAACGTGTGTGTGTATACAGTCTACATATTACGTGAATTTACTACTATGCTGGCATAACGTTGCTGCTGAATGAGTATCAATGTCTTTGTGTCATTTGCGCTTGTTAATTACTATAAATAGCATTAAGTGCATGAATTCCATTAATTCTGTCATTTACTGAATGTATTAATGAAATTCATACGCTTACTGCTGTCTATAGTAATATTGATTGTTTTCCAATATTTTTTACATGTCACCACCTTCCCACACCCACCACTAGGGGTGGATTCTCCTCTGGCTTATCCATCTTGGGCTTAAATTTCATTGGGATTATCACCAATTGGTTTATCCATCTTGATAACTATGGATTTGACAGTATTGTCTGTCATTTTGGACATTTTATTTTTCCCTCCTTCTCAACCCCCATAAATGGAATAGAGAGTGTATTACCCCAACAGAGTTTTTGCCTGTGGCTTCATCCGTTACCCACCTTGGGCTTAAATGTCATTGGGACTATCACCAGTCATGAGGGTGAGTTCTGTAACAGCTGATCCAATAGGTTTCTCAGTTGCATGGGCACACTGGTTATGTGGTCAGCATGAAGTATGGATTTGACACTAATTCTGTGGGGCTAGTGGGTAATTTGTGGGTGCTAGGGTTGTCATAACCCTCAGTATTTTATTTTTGCCAGATTGTAAGACATATGTGTACCAAGTTTGGTGTAAATTGCTCTGGCATTCTAAAATTATGTTGGAACAAACACACACACACACACACACACACACTCACACACACACATACACGAACACCCACATACATGTACATACATACATAAATACATGCACACATATTAAGTTTCTATTGTTGTGTGCTCTAGGGCTGGTCGATATTGTCTCTATTTTCATATCTCTTGCCTTTCGGTTTTTCCATAACATTTTTTGACAGTCTATTTTCAGGGTTTTATGTGCCCACATAGTTTCTTAATTTGAGATTTGATAAAACCTCTTAGCTGACAATCAAATAATCATAATAGGCAAATTCCACATATGAATCAAAAAATGGCGTCCGACTCCAATACTTGGAAGCTCTTTTCATTTTACATCAAGCTGTAAATAATAAAATAGAAATGTGTATATTATGCTTTACTGTACATTGATCCTGTCATGCTGTTTTTGAGTTTGTTTGTTTGTTTATTTCTTAAATCAATAAAAACATTTAATTTAAAAAAAGGTAAAATAGAATAAATCAGTGATTAGTTTATAGCAACATTTCCAGCATCATTTCTTTTCACATTTTTGACCCCCTTCTCTACATCTCTTTGTAGGTCTATTTGGGGCCAAAGGACACAGCCTTATTTTACAAATGTCACATGTGTCACTTTATGTGGTAATATCTTTTTAATGCTTTTACTTATATAACTGATTCTGAGACTGCTTTTTCATGCACATTGTACTTTAAGTTAGTGGTAAATTTTGGTTGATACAGTCAGTATTTATTAGTGAAAAATGTCCCCATTTTCAAAATGTTACCATTTCTGGTTGTAACACAGATAAAAATACCACACAAAATAGTTAATAAATAATAATAATTTCAATATTTATACTTTCTGTTGGCATCATTTTTTAAACCACCTTTAACTTTTTAGGGCGGTAGGGGGCTCGTAGCAAGTTTAAAAAATGTAGGGGCCATGTTGAATGTGACTTTGAGGGTCCTGTGTGATAGATACCCCCATAAATTACCTCATTTAGAAAATGGCACCCCCAAAGTATCCAAAACAGCACTCTGGAAGATTGTTAACCCTTTAGGTGTTTAACAAGAATTGAGCAAAGTGAGGGTAACATTTTAAAATTTCCCTTTTTTAGCAAATTTTCCATGTTAATCCATTTTATTCTGGACAGATGTTACCCATAAGACAAAACTTATAATGTAATCCCCTGATTCTGCAGATTTTAGAAATATCCCATTTATGGTTGTAAAAGTGAAAGAGCGGCAGTTGGCTTTTTAGTGCAGATTCAGCTGGAATGGTTGTAGTGCGCCATGATGCATTTGCAGAGCCTCCGGCTGTATCAGTAGAGTAAAATCCCCCAACAAGTGATACAATATTGTAAACTACACCCCTCAAGAACTCATAAGAGTATAGTGAGCAGTTAGACCCCACTGATGTTTTGTAGCGTGAACATCCTTCCTGTCATTCATCAAAAGTTGGCATAGTACTCACAGCAGTTACTATGCGGGCTATCGTGAATGAAAACATGAATAACGATTTTTAATGCTTCACTCACAAAAGCTGAATCCAATATATTTTTTTAATTATTTTTTTATTATTGTTTTTTTATTTTATATACAGATTCTGCACTTATTCACTCACATGCAGACTACTAATAGCTACAATGAGTCTGTCTGTGGTAAATAAGCACAAGATTTGTGCTTATCAGTTCTGTCAGTTTTTTGTCACTGTAAAGCCTCATTTGGCTAGTCAGAAATTTCTAGCCAATCTCTGCATTTTCCGGGGGCAGGACCAATAATGTTGGTCCTGCCCCTGGAAAAAGCAGCGATTGGCTAGAAATGATCAGCATGCTTAAACTGTTCTGTAGTATTATCCTCCACCACTTCCGATGGAAGGTTATTCCACTTATCCACTACCCTTTCAGTAAAATAATTCTTTCGCACATTTCCCCTTTACCTACCACCCTCCAGTTTATACGCATGCCCTCGCGTTCTACTACACCTCTTTCTTTGAAAAATGCCCCCCTCCTCCACCTGGTGACGTCCCTTGATATATGTGACAGCTGCTATCATATCACCCCTCTCTCTTCTCTGCTCCAAGCTGTACATATTTAGTTGCTCTAGTCTTTCTGTATAGTTTTTGTTGGTCACCATGTACCATTTTGGTGGCTCT